>CM061224.1:24193991-24318991 GCA_030844895.1 Ambrosia x helenae | reverse complement strand
CGTGGGTGTTTGTTATCGTATAACATATTCAATTGGACCATGAGCGTATGGTATGTATCATATTATAACAGTTATCAGGGTTGGTTATGCACTCGATTTATTTCTAGTATGTTCTCACATATGGACTAGATTGACATGACACATGAATTGCACATCATTTTTATTCAATTATCAAAAACCTATGTAATTCTCACCAACTTTTGTTGACCCAAAATATTTTCAAACTTAACATGTTTCAGGTTATAGCTTGCTCGAAGATTAGAGTTAATGCTTGAAGATGCGTAGCTAGTATTTGTTATTTTGATGTAAAAATTCTTAGAACAATTGTATGTAATTTATTTAAATCATTTATTGAAACTTATTATTTACCATGAGCTACTGAACAATCATCACTACGTGACATCCCGATGTTTCCGCCATCGGTTGGGGTGTTACAGATTGGTATCAGAGCCATGGTTATAGGGAATTAGGTTATTAGAAAAATAATCTAGTCTATAACCATAGGATTTAACAAGTACTTGCTTCTTTTGCTTGCTATTCTCTATCTCCTACTTCTTATCCCTGCTATCATCCTTACAAGAAGGCTGCTCTCCATCACTGGAACCACTCTTAGACAAATAGGACAAAATCCTCAGGTTTAACCTGAACCACCTTGAGATCTCGTCGAAGTTCTAGATTTTAATAACGAACACGTGCAATCTGGAAGGGTGAACGCCTGTATTCTGAGTCTTCTGTCTAGGCTGGCATTGCGCATATATCCCAATCAGACGAGGGACCCGGATGCCTACCTGGGAATTCTCGGGATGAGTGTTCACTTATAGGCTAAAGCACGTCTTCATATGTTGTTAGAATTTAGAATCTTTGATAAGTCAACGTTTTCGTTTATTCGTTTTAATTAATGAATAAATGGATACACTCCTTATATAATCTCATTCATTTCACTGTGTTTCTTACAGATCATGCCTCCACGTCGCAGCACTCGCAACAGCAATGGTGAAAACCCCGAAGAAGGTGGTGACAACCATAACCATGACCAAGGTCCTAGCCACAACAACAATGGTATCGATGCCCAACTGGCTGCGATCATTTCTCAACAAATGGCGCAGCAAATCGCAACTCTGGTTCCCAATTTACTCGCCCAGGTCATCCAATTGAACGGCAACGGGAATGGTCACGGGAACGGAAATGGGAATGGACCCCAAGCCTGCACCCTTAAGCATTTCAACTCTTGTAACCCTCCAAAGTTTAGTGGTGAAGAAGGAGCTACTGGACTCCTCCAATGGTTTGAGGGTATTGAGAATACCTTCATCAACAGTGAATGCCCCAACAACTTCAAGGTTCGTTACGCCATGAGTGTTCTTCACAAACGAGCACTCACTTGGTGGAATGAGGAAAAGCGCACTCGCGGAGCTGAAGCGGCACTAGCCTTAACTTGGGATCAAGCTAAAGACATTATGAAGGCAGAGTTCTGCCCTCGTAATGAAATTAAGAAGCTGGAAGATGAATTTCATGATCTTGCTCAAGACAGTGGGGAAAACCTTGCTTACAACACACGTTTTCACGAACTTAGCTTATTACTACCCCACAAAGTCACCCCTTTGCCCATTGCTATCGAAAAATACATTGGTGGTTTACCGATGCAGATTCAAGACACAGTGTGGGGAAGGAACCCTGCTACTTTGGAGGAAGCAAAGCGATTGGCTGCCACCCTAACAGATAACCATGTGAAGGCAGGAACCCTGACTCGTAAAGGGGAAAAGAAAAAGGATACTCCCCAACCTGCCGTTGATATCAAAACTGAGGCCTCAACCAACGGGAAGAACAAGGTCAGGAATTTTGCAATAGACACCACTGCCCCACCCCCCAAGAAACAATACAATGGGAACCTACCTAAGTGTGACACCTGTCAGTATCACCATCCAACTCAAGTACCCTGCCGACAGTGCACCAATTGTCAAAGGTATGGGCATCTTACAAATGCTTGTCGAATCCCTGCTACAAACGCACTTGATGCTCCAAATAACCCCGCTTGAAACCCTCCAACTACTTAACACAAACTCTACCATTTGAATGATGTCTATTTTCTCTTAAATTCTATGTATTAACACTTTTTGATTCAAGTAATAAATTCAAGTATTATCATAACATCTGTGTGCATGCTTGTTTAAATGTGAATTGACTGCTATATCTATAATCATACTTGCTTACTTGTACAACAATTAGTTGACTACCAAACAACCTACTTCACGATTGGTAGAGGTCATCATGTCTTTCCAACAGTCGGGAGAGGCCCTACCACCTGCTCAACAACTGGTGGAGACTGTCCGACCTGCTTAACAATCGGTAAAGTCATAAAAGGACGCAAAACCCTAATGTAAGGTAAATTGGTAATTACGGTCCGGAACGTAATCATGAATTTACAGGTACATTAAGGTAGTGCGAAATTTTATCAAGGTTTTCAGTAGTGGACCAATTGTAGGACTAGTGTTTCTCTTAACTTTGGGACGAAGTTCCTAAAAGTAGGGGAGACTGTAACATTACGCATTTATTAATTATACGACAAGTGTATTATTATTTTTGTGGTATTTTGAACCCCTACACAACTATAATTATTCATACATATATCTCTATATATATATATATATAAGTTATAATAATAATAATAATAATAATAATTAGTCTAAAAAAAAAAATCAGCTTTGTTTTAGCCCACAACATCAAACCCAAACCCTTTTCCTTTTCCCTTGAATATTGTAGCCCACACAAACAAAGCGGCCCAGTACAATACCCGGCCCAAGGCTGAAGACCAAACACCCTCCCTTGTTTGCTGTTTTTTTTTAAAAAAAAAAAAGGGATTTTGTTCCACCCGGGTCTCGAACCCGAGTCACCACACACACAAGCACATGCACGAACCAGCTGGGCCACAACCCTTTAGTTGGTTTAAACCCAACTTAATATATATTTAAGACCTTTTTAAGCTGGTCCTTTCTCCTTCTTTGTAAGCAGACAACGAACAACAGCAGATATGGTATGTTGACCATGCCATTAACTTTATTAACTCGCTAGAATTTATAAATGGTATGATTACAGTAATATCGGCCCTCTCTAACTCGATTACACATCAATTAACCACAAACCATTGACCAATTCATTATTATTACGCGTATAATATTTAACGGGGTCAAACCTTCCAATTAACCTTAACCATCGATCCTCTATATAAATAGACCCTCTGCGAACCTTGTATACTCGCTCACAACTCTCTCTCAACCTCCAATTCTCTCTGAAACACCCTAATTATTATAATCTTGTTCGTCTTTTGACTTTTGCTTTGACACGGCAATCATACGTGAAACATCACTGTGAGTTACTTTTCTTTTGTGGGTTTCATTAGTCGGCTATCAAACAACAATAGCCCCATCATTAATCGGGCTCAAGTTTCCTGAATTGTTTGATTGCTAATTCTAGGGTTCGTTCATATGGAATTGGGGATAAACTTGATTCGCGTAGTGTATTTATTAAATTTTTAACAGAAAACATCACAACCACTGGCCTAGGCCAAGTGGTTGTGATCTGGGCTTGATACAGAGAGTACCCGGGTTCGAGTCCCGGCTACTACCCCCTTTTTGTTCCTTTTATTTTTTTTTTTAAAAACAAAACTATTATATATATATATATTAAACCTTCTAATCTTTTAAATTCATTTTAAAATATCAAAACTATTTTATAAATTCTAAAAAAATTATATTTGTTTAATCTGAGATAAAAGTTTTATTTACAATTTTTATTTTTCAGAAATTCATTTATTTAGTATTTATAATAATTAAATCATTTTTATACTATTATATTTATAAAAATCCATTTTTATATCAAAACAATTTTATTAAATTCTCCAAAAATTATCCTGACTTTTTATAAAGTTAAACTTTACTGAAATAATTTTTAATTCAGTAAAATCAATTATTTTATATTTTTAATCAATTTTTGTTAGATTTAATCATAATTAAATCATAATAAATCCAACTTTCATCATTTTTGCACCAAAATTTTATACAAATTATTTTTAATCATTTAGAACAGAAATATGATTTTTAAATAGAAATTCTTTAATTTTAGTATTTTTGAATATTAAAGTTAAATATTGGCTATTTGTAATAAATAGATTTAAAAATCTATTTTAAATTAAATAATTTTATAAAAATTATTTTTATGCTTCAAACACTTTAATGTGTACATTCAAAATTCAAATTTTATTAAAAGACCTTCTTTTATTAATTATCAAATTTTCCTTTATTAATTAACATTTTAATTTAATTTCAACAATTGATTATCCCCAAATCGAAACCCTAGGATACACATATAAGTTAATTAGACTTAGACTTATTATATATTACCTCATTATAGGGTGATATTTGGAATCATTTTGGGCAACACAATTATTACATCTTTTCAACAAGTTTAACATTTGCTAAGGTGAGTTTTACATAGCCCCTTTTCTATTTATCACCATTTTTGGGGTGAAACATGTTACAACATCATTTATGCAATTCAATCATCAATGTGTTCTAGCATAATCATTAACTCCGTACAAGCCGACGGTATACATTGATAGATCTATTGGACTGACAATCCCACCCGGATACGTGCCTCCTACAAAGGTAGCGTGGGTGTTTGTTATCGTATAACATATTCAATTGGACCATGAGCGTATGGTATGTATCATATTATAACAGTTATCAGGGTTGGTTATGCACTCGATTTATTTCTAGTATGTTCTCACATATGGACTAGATTGACATGACACATGAATTGCACATCATTTTTATTCAATTATCAAAAACCTATGTAATTCTCACCAACTTTTGTTGACCCAAAATATTTTCAAACTTAACATGTTTCAGGTTATAGCTTGCTCGAAGATTAGAGTTAATGCTTGAAGATGCGTAGCTAGTATTTGTTATTTTGATGTAAAAATTCTTAGAACAATTGTATGTAATTTATTTAAATCATTTATTGAAACTTATTATTTACCATGAGCTACTGAACAATCATCACTACGTGACATCCCGATGTTTCCGCCATCGGTTGGGGTGTTACAGTGGTAGTGGTAGTGGTAGTGGTAGTGGTAGTGGTAGTCGTAGTGGTAGTCGTAGTGGTGGTAGTAGTAGTGGTAGTAGTCGTGGTCGTAGTCGTGGTGGTAGTAGTAGTGGTAGTAGTAGTGGTAGTAGTAGTGGTAGTAGTAGTGGTAATAGTAGTGGTAGTCGTAGTGGTAGTCGTAGTGGTAGTCGTAGTGGTAGTAGTAGTGGTAGTAGTAGTGGTAGTCGTAGTGGTAGTAGTAGTGGTAGTAGTAGTGGTAGTAGTAGTGGTAGTAGTAGTGGTAGTAGTAGTGGTAGTCGTCGTGGTGGTCGTCGTCGTGGTGGTCGTGGTGGTGGTGGTGGTGGTGGTGGTGGTAGTAGTAGTGGTGGTTGTAGTAGTAGTGGTGGTGGTAGTAGTAGTAGTGGTGGTGGTGGTAGTAGTAGTGGTGGTGGTAGTAGTGGTGGTGGTGGTAGTGGTAGTAGTGGTAGTGGTGGTAGTAGTAGTAGTAGTAGTAGTAGTAGTAGTAGTAGTAGTAGTAGTAGTAGTAGTAGTAATAGTATAACAGTGCAACACACTATTGTGGGATAATATTTACCATATATCAATACAACAGTGCAACACACTATTGTGGGATAATATTTACCATATATCAATACAACAGTGCAACACACTATTGTGGGATAATATTTACCATATATCAATCCTTATCTCTTGCAGATCATCATGCCTAGTTTTCTGCCACCATTATTTTATTTCCTTTTTACTTTCCCATCTTTTCTTTATTTATGTACCGTGTTCGTCTTCATTTGTAATAACAGTCAAGAAATAACCAAGAGTTTATACACATTACACACCAAATCCTAATCCTTTTCTTCTCTTCTTCTATTTATCTCCTCTTCTTCTTATTTACTTCCTTCCAGACTCTTCTTTTCATCTCTTCTTCCAGATCTACCAACACACTTTCTGCTTTTTTATGTGTTAAAGTTTTAACCTTTAAGGATTTTTATCATTCAACAACGGTTGTTGAACCCAGGTAACAGTGGTGGTGGTGATGATGATAGTTGGGAAAAAGGTGGTATAGAAAGAAACAATATTTTATTTAAAATCATGGGTTCACATCCGTTAACTACAACCAGGATTTGGTTCACGGATTCACTACTAGCACTGGTGACGACGGTGTTACCGTGCTGGTAGTAAGGTACCCGTGACCAAATCTGGTAGCACCTCGTCCCCTAACATGTCACCAAAAAAATATCTCTTATTTTTTACATAATAAACACCATGGAATGATGAGTCATGAAGGAAGCATGGAAAGGAGACAAAACTTTATCCATAACCGGCCTTTTATGAGAAATCCCATAACACCTCATCTTTTTTTTTTTTTTTTTTTTTTTTTTTTTGGCAATTTTGCACGTAATAAATTATTCTCTGCCCTATAAAAAAAAAAAATAGTCGATTACAAAGCCGTTTGTCTTCCTTATAGTATTTTTTTTTATGGTGGGTGGGTGACGATAGTGAGTAGCGGTGGTGGTGGGTGGCGACGATAGTGGTGCGTAAAGGAAATTGTTGTGACTGATAGTGGCAGGTGGTGGAGGCGGCGGTGGTGGGCGGCGTTGGGTGGTGTTGGATGGCGGCGGTGGTGGGTGGGTGAAGGTAGTGGGTAGCGATGGTTGGTGGCGGCGACAACAGTGGTGGGTCGTGACGGTGGTGGGTGGTTGTGGCAGCGGTGGTGACGATGGTGGTGGGTGGTTGTGGCAGCGGTGGTGACGATGGTGGTGGGTGGTGGTGGTGGGTATTGGTGGTGGGTTTTTGTGTTGTTAGTAAAGGGTGAATAAGAGATGGAATAGAAAAAAAACATGGGGTGGATGGAATGGTTTTGAGGGAATGGAACGCCTTGTGGAATGGGTGATTCCATTCAATTAACCAACCAAACACACCATTTTTCATTACCCGGTAATGTTCCACTTCATTCCCCCTTCAATTCTATCATACAAACGCTACCTAACCTAGATTTTTTATTGGGTTTAAATATTAAAATTTGGATTGGGCCTAAATATTGGGTTAATTTCAAGTGTCAACAAATACACAATGGGCCTAGTTAAAAACTACAATTCTAAAATCTAAAATCACATTGAGCTTAGTTAAATTTTTTTAATATATAAAATAAAAATCGGGCCCATTTACGGGTCGGGCCCTAAACTGATGACCACCCCACCCTACCTCAAGGCCGGCCCTACATTCGAGTTTGTTATCGGAAAACTCACAAGAACACATCAATATCATGCTAACAAGTGTGACAAGGTAACAGGTAACTCGTACTAGGACATGTGGCATTTAGGATGTTAATTAAAGAAAGACCCTTATAAACTAAATTAGTAAATTTGAACCTTGAAACTTTGCAAGAGGGATTCGGTCACTTATCACTACGCAACACCTTTGAATGAAAGACCAAAAATGGATTCATGAAGGTTTAGTTACAGAATCGTTTTCCAATGGTATGTTCCAGCTTCATTTAGATAATGAAGATATGATTCTAGGTTATGTTTCAGGAAGGTTCCAACGTAGTTTTATACGAATATTGTCAGAAGATAGAGTCAAAATTGAAGTAAGTCGTTATGATTCAACCCAAGGTTAAATAATTTATCGACTCCGCATCACTATTTCTTTTGCAGGAATACAATTCGAAATCAAAACTTTCAATAAACTAATTTTCTTCCTAGAAATGGATTCAAAAGTAAAGTAAGGAGTGACAAATATGAAAATAAGAATTTCCGTTCGTAAAATTTGTGAAAAATGTCAACTAATCCGTCATCGGGTACGAATTATAGTAATTTAAAAGAAAATAATCAAAGTCTAGATTCAAACTAATAGAATATTTGTAACACCCCAACCGATGGCGGAATCATCGAGGTGCCACGTAGTGACGATTGTTCAAAAGCTCATGGTACTAAAATGTAAATATTTGATTATTGAATATTGTTTTACAACATGTGAAATTAAATACAAGACAACAAAACTAGAGATAATTGATTGATTTAATCTAAGTCCAAAGTCCTATGTGAAGCGTCAAGCAGCTTATCCTGAAACATGCACGAAAATAATTTTGTCAATATATGATGTTGGTGAGTACTACTTAGCTTTGTACATATAGTATAAGTTTGAAAAGTAGTACAATCCATGTGTCTAGCATTACCAAGGCATTATGTAAACACGTAAGTAACCAAACAAGACAAAGATCAAATGTAAAGTTTGTAAGATGAAATTGATAATGAGCACCTCAACACGTGTCAAGTCTAAAAAAGCACCATAACATAAGTTATGTCTAAATGAGCACCGTAACATGAGTTACGTCTGTATGTAAAGAGCACCATAACATAAGTTATGTCTAGATGTATGATTTTGTATGTAAACTACGTTCATGTTCAAACATAAGCACAAAGATAATCAAGACACGTATATGAATTGTAAATGAATAAAAATGTATGTGTAAATGAATATGAAGGTTTCGTATACTTGTGCATGAATCACCCCAAAAGTTGTAAAAGCGAAAAAGGGGATAAGTAATACTCACCTTAGCAAGGTGGTAAGTCTTGTGGAATTGAATAAGTATAATCCAACGTTGCCAAGTATCACCCTATGTATATGATAACAAATAAGTCTAAGTCTATCTAGTCTATAAGTAGTTTCTAGGGTTTCGAATTGGGGATAGGTATTCGTTTGATTAATAATTAAACGTTTAATAAATACGAGAAATTTGATAATTAAATAAACAAAAGTCTTTTTGTAAATTTTAAATTAAAGATGGTTACACTATAAAGTTTTAAGTATGAAAATAATTTTTACAAAATTATTTTCTTAAAAATAGAATATTAAACCTATTTATTTCAATTTGTCGAAAGTATAACTTTAATATTTTAAAATATTAAAATTAAAGAATTTTTAAATTAAAAATTGTATTTCTGTTCCAAATGAATAGAAATATTTTATGTAAAATTTTGGTGCAAAAATATTGAAAAATGAATTTATTATGATTTATTTAAGATTAAAACTAACAAAAATTGATTAAAAATATTAAATAAATGATTCTTCAGAAATAAAAATCATTTCAGAAAAGTTTAATGTTATATAAACTCAGAATAATTTTTGTGGGAATTTATATAATCGTCTTGATATTTTTATAGAATTTTATAATTATAATAGGAATAACTTGTAATATTTATTTTATATAATAAATAAAAGATTTTTGAAAAACTAAAAATGGTATGATAAACTTTTCTACTAGAATGTCATAAAATAATTTTTGTAGGATTTATAAACCTCTTTTGGTATTTTAAAAAACTATTTTAAAGGATTAAAAGGTTAAATATATATATAAACATATAAAAGGTGTAAAAAAAAAAGAATTTGTTGCTTGAGGGATTCGAACCCTGGCCGTAGGCCGGTTCAATGTTTAGCCAAGCTCGAGTCTACCAACTGATCTGCTGATCAGTTGGTATTAGTTTTCGTTTTTTTTTTAAAATATAAGAACAGATACGATTAATTATCATCTTCCCCAAATAATAAGCATAAGAACCCTAGATTTTTAATCAAATGAAATACGCGATTACAGGCCAATTAATCATGGGGGTTATGATGTACTAGGGCCGATTACAATTAGAAACAAAAGGATTGGATTTATACCAGACGCGTAGCTTCCAATTCGTGGTCAAACGAAAAGTCAAACGTGAGCAATGCTTGATTAACACGAAGGTTTAAGAGGATTTGAGTGTGGGGGTCTGTTTATCGGAACCTGATGTGGGTTTTTGTTATATCAATTGCACTAGAAACGATCATATATATAGATTTAGAAAACGGGTTTAAGGTAAGCTTGTATCATGTCAAAATTGATAAATTGGTATAATTTAGCATAATTAGCGTGTATACTAGGTTTGGAATGTGCATAAATGTTGAACAATCATAAAAATATTAATTTGTTTCCTTATCTAGATCAATCACGAATTCAAGCTTTTGCTTGCTTGGTCCCGTCGTTTGCAGCGAGTAAAGGGAAGGAGGAAAGGAATTTTTTTTCGGGTTTAAATGATCTAGTGGCTCAGATAAATCACAAGTTGCCTAAGTGGATCAGTGGTGATGTTGAGTGTGTTGCGTTTGGATCGGACCGGCTCTCTGCCCGGGTTCGAGTCCCGGCAGAAGCGTTTCTTTTTTTTTTAAACAAGGAGGAGAGGGTTTGGGCCAGGTGTACTGGGCCACGTCTGATGGGCTCAGCAGGGTGGACTTGGGCTTGGAAAATGGGCTCCGAAAATTAAAAAAAAGAATGGTTGAATAAGTTGGTTATGTATGGTTTCAAAGGATGGGTTTGGTTATAGTTTGGTTTAGAGATGGTAAAATATAATGACTAACTTTATTATTATTATTATTATTATTATTATTATTATTATTATTATTATTATGAGGATAAAATGTGGCGTACAAGATAGGAGGTGCGAAATAAAAAAATGTATATATATATATATATAATAATAGTGATAAAAGTGACGGATGTCACAACATCCCCTACTTTCAGAAACTTCGTCCCGAAGTTATTAGAAACATAGGGTTATGGATGTTCGGGTAAAAAAAAATTAAGATAACCGTGGTTTGGAAAATTTGAGTTAAGGCACGACGTGAATTTATAGATAACAGGGTAAACTGTTTCGAATGATTTGGATAAGAGGTTTGATAAGTGTGAGTTAAGGATTGGATTAGGTTCGTCTCGAATAATAAGGAGAATAAGAATCTAGTAAACACTAAACTTCAAGTTTTAGGAATCCTAAAATGAGTGTATAAGTTGGTTGACTATAAAATGACCAAATGAACTACCAAGTAAGTAGGGTCTGTTCCTGGTTCGACTTCCAGTCTCACCTTCAATGCATCATTAGTGTTTATATATAGGGTGTACCGCAGCTAACCCACCACACCTTTGATACCTTGAAAACGTACTAGACGTCTACCAAGAACCCTAATAGAATTTCATACCACCTTAACGCACCTGTAAATTCATGATTACGTTCCGGACCGGAATCATCAATTTACCTTACATTAGGGTTTTATGTCCTTCTATGATCCTAAACTAACAACACATTAAGCAAATAAGTTTCACAAGAAGATGACACAACAAACACGTTGAGTTACAATGAGACGTTATCAATGAAATGAGGCTATGTAATAATGAGATCAATTGCATTGGTTTGCAACGACTTACAAGCATAACGAAATTTAAGTATGGGCTACCACTCACCCGAGGAGCCCTTTAAGTGAAATGTTTGTTTTAGTTGAGTGGATAGATGTAATAGTTGTCATGCAAATTGATAATACACACATGCAAGCAAGTTTATAAGTACGGCAACCATTAAGTATAAGTGTTATCTTAGTGGCCTATAGAAATAGCTCATATTTGGCCAGCCATGTTTACGAGTATCATGAATAATTAAATGTTCAATGAATAGTCAAATTAAGGGAAAATCAAGTTTCATATAACAAACAATGATGTTTTTAGAAAAGCTCTGTAGGATCAAGTATCAAAGTCCAAATGTTTCAAATAAATGTAAGGTGGAGTCTTTAAACTTCTATGATTAAAATAAACATAACCAAATATGATAAATTTTCCAATCTGTGTTCGTACACAATAGTATGCAAGGAAATTTCTAGATGTTATATGCTAATGAGTGCGACAAAATTGGGTACAAATTGATAATAGGATCAAGAAAATGAAAACACGAGTATTGGATTTTCGAGTCTTAGGAAGATTCCATCCATGGCTTAACCAGTGGGATTAACGTCATCTTGACCGTTTGCTTCATTGATATTGATATTGAAAGCTCGTCCATGTGCCACCAGGTTTACATTATTCAATTTAGGGCATCGAGGTCGCATGTGGTTAGGGTCTCCACAATGATAACATGCCCGACCGTTAGTAATCGGTAGTGGTTCCTGGGCAGCTGTTTGATGATTATCCTGTGCCCTATCCATTACACGACAAGTGGTGACAAAGTGTCCAAACCTTCCACATCTAGTGCATTGACGACATGGAAGACTTGCAGGGTGATGATACTTGCAAGTGTTGCATTGAGGATGGATTCCCGTGTAGGCTTTCTTGATAGGGGGTTGAGTCACAGGATCAACAACATGGTTCTGATTATCGCCCATTCGTTTCTTAGAGTTTGAAGCAGTAGTGGCGGCCTTTGCTAAAACAGTCTTAGATTGTTCAACAACATGGGTGGTTTTCTCAGCAGACGTCTTGATGCCCTTCCTAACCAAGTTTCCTTTCTTTACGTGTTTGTCTGTTAATGTGGCTGCGAGTTGAATTGCTTCTTCTACCGTAGCGGGTTTGCTTCCAGTGACTACATCTTGAATCAGGTCAGGTAATCCCTCGATATATTTCTCGATTGCTCGCGAGACCGGGGTGACCATGTGTGGAACCAATATGTTGAGTTCATGATATCGAGTATTATACGCAAGATTCTCGCCACTGTCTTGTTTCAACCCATGGAACTCTTCCTCCAGTTTCCTGATTTCGTTCCTAGGGCAGAATTTAGCGATCATGAGTTCCTTAACCTCAGCCCAAGATAAAGATAAAGCAACATCAGCTCCTCGATTGCGTTTTTCGCCATTCCACCAAGTTAGCGCCCCCTTTTGAAGGGCACTAGTAGCATAGCGAACGCGGAGTTCATCAGGACATTCAGTGTTCACAAAGGTGCTCTCCATGCTTTCAAACCATTGGAGGAGGCCAGTAGCACCCTCCTCACCAGTGAATTTTGTGGGTTGCAGGAGTTAAAGTGTTTGAAAGTGCACCGAAATTGAGTCGTACTTCCTGTGTTGGCACTGTTACTATTATGAGTTATCTCACTGACGAGGTTTGGGATCACTGCAGCAATTTGCTCAGCGACTAAAGATGCGAGGCGACGGTCAGAACGTTGTCCAGAAGCACGAACAGGACATTGGCTGGCATCACGGAGCATGCGGCGAGCAGACATCTATGAGGTAGTCAATGAATAATCATGAGATTAGAAAATGTAAGTGTATAATCGTACAGATGATTATGAAGGTATGATCTTGTAAGCAATATATGAAAATCATGATATGCAAAATATTGTATATGAAACGAGAGAGTATTATTGAAAAACTTGTACAAAATGCTTGGAGTGCCCTTGTCTAGCTGTAAAGCCCAACAAGAACGTTGACTTTTCAAAGGAATTGAACCCAATGGTGATCAAAGAAGACATGATTTAGCCTATAAGTGGACACTCACTCCAGGAATCCCCAGGTAAGCATAACAGGTCCGTTATTGGATTTATGCGCTATGCTTGCCTATGCCAGAAAACCCAGTGTACAGGCATCCACCCTTCTAGATTGCACGTGTTCCATCACACTAATTAAAGCTCAACAACTTTGAAGGAGCAAAATAAGAGTAGGCATTATGCCTAAGAGTGTCTTCATGAAAGGTACTGCTTTCGTCCCATGATGATGTAGACTTTCTGTTGGGCTATATTTTGGAAGGTTTGCGTTGTCTTGGATAATATTAGTGTAGTATGTGGGTTTTCGGCCCTTATGGCCCATGTAATATGACCGCCCTATGTTAGTATAAATAGGGGGTTACTTAGTTATTTTGGGGTTGCTAGTCATTTTGTTATCTTTGATTCATCTTGTAATCGGCTAGTGTGTGTACCAGACGTCTCTTTAGAAGACGTGTGCACTTGATAATATAATCATTCCATTCTAAGTCTCTTTCTTGTTCTTCACCATTCAATCGATATTCCGCATCCATTGAGTGGTTGGTTTGATACCCGGTAGAGAAGATCTTGGACTTACAATTGGTATCAGAGCCTAAGAAGTCTTTCAAAGGCTTGGTTCGGTATCAACACGAAGATCAAAAGAAAGTTTTGCATATTTGTGGGGGATGTTGTTCATCGAAAGAAAGGTACTCCGGTTCCATGTTGTGTTTGTTTATATTTTTGGAGTCATGATTGTTATGGTCGGATGATATTTTGGCCGAAGTGTTATTTTGGTTATTGGGTTTGATGGAAATTTGTTCTTTTAGATGATGATACTTAGGTTTATATGGGATTAATATTGATGAATAGGCTACGCATGATTTGTGTGTGCATGCATAAAGTTTTAGCTAATGGGAATGGAAATGCATAGGTGGTTCTATGATGATAATATATTGTTTTAATATGTTGATGGTGGTGCATGGTATTTAGTCTTGATAGTGGCATTGGTTTGATGTGGATGAGTATATTTTCGGATTGAAGATCACTAATCACATTGATTTTTTTTTATCGAACTCCATGGTCTAGTTCTTATTTGAATTAGCTGTGGTTATCCGAATTTTAGAAGGATTGTTTGAATACTCATATAATTTTCATCATTTTTCTTGGGGATTATTTGATAATGTGGATGGTTAAGCAATATTGGATGATGTTTGTGGTTAATCCGATGGTAATATTTTTGGGTTATGATATGGATCGGATCTTGGAGATTTGAATTGGTTAACAGATTGATTTCTTTCCAAAAAGTGAGCCTAATATTATGGAAGTTGTTTAATGCAAATTTGAATGGGCTGATATTAGGGGATCCGATTATGAATACATTTAATGTGGGTTTGAAATTTCTTGGGTGCCAAGCCTTTTTGGTGGACTAGAAGAATATGGGTGCCGATTTATTTTAATTAGAGTGGGCCGATACTTATGGTATGGATTTGTTTGGTTTATGGTATGTGGATCACTATTGGGCCGTGCATATTATTAAGCTACTGGGCGATAAGATTTGAATTCGTGGGCCGGGTCTAAGTTTCTGCTCTTTGCTGTAGTCGTGGGCCTTATAATAGAGAGCTCCTTAATTTAGTGATTATAATCGGTTTTGGGTTAGGCCGGTTATAATTTTCATGGGATTACGACGATTATGGGACACTGTTTTTTATTTGGGTCGTGGGCTGCAGTATATGAATGGAGGTGGGGTATGGTTTGTCGTCTTCTGGGCCTCACCTACTGGGTTGTTATTATTGCTTGGCTTACTTGGTTTCGGCCTGTTTGGTTTGGGCTTATCGGATTGCTCATCACTCGAGAACCTATCTGGTCACTTGAGAACCTCTTCGTCACTCGAGAACAATATTCATCCGGGAACACAACAGTGACTCGAGAACTCATAGGCACTCTTTCGGGGGATGTATAGCATGGATACGGATTGGAGTTTGAAAGTTTATAGAGAGTGGGCTCGTTCACTACTGGGCCTTTAAAAGAGAAGACCTAAGACTGAAGATTATCAGCTGAAGAATTTTCTTTTAACTAAGCCATGAAAAAGACAGCATAAACCGAGGGGGATATTGTAAGGCCCAGTAATTGAGTAGGTTTACGCTTGTCTTTATCAAACATGTTTACATTTATTGGGCTTAGTTTTTGTTTGGGCTTGGGTCAGGCCATGTGGGCTAATTGGGTAGAGGCTCCTATATATTGTCATGTTTAGTTCATTTGTAAGGGACCTCTTTTTAATTTTGTAACCATGTAGTCCCCTGTGTGAACCTTGCACCAGACGAGTTTTCTCGTGTGCAAGGTTCCTAGAGATCGTACCAGACGGTTCTTTGAAACCGTGTGCGATCGAAGCATTTGGCATGAAGTTATTATTAATATATCGTTTTGTTTTTTTCTTTTGTTTTTACACTCAATCTTGGTTCCGCACTCGATTGGGTGTGTTTGATACTCCGAAGAGGATACATATTCAGCTTCCGCTGTTGAAACGGATACTGTTTGTTGTTTTTTGCATTGCCACGCAATCAGCCGATCGCCTAAGAATTGACACCCCGCAGAAGTAGATTTCCTGTCAATGTCACAACCTCCAAAATCGCTGTCAGAAAACGCATGTAAATCAAAAGGAGAATCCTTAGGATACCAAAGACCGAATCTGGGTTTCCCCTTAAGGTATCTAAAGATTCTCTTGACAGCATGTAAATGAGAAATTCGAGGATTAGCCTGATAACGTGCGCATTGACACACTGCGAACATGATGTCTGGTCTGCTAGCAGTCAGATACATTAGCGAACCAATCATTGAACAATAGAGTGTTTCTTCTACGGCCTCCCCGTCCAGATCTTGAGTGAGACCTGGTCTTTCAGACATTGGTGTGTCGGCTGGCTTGATATCATTGAAGTTGAATTTTGCAAGAATGTCGTCCACGTATTTTCCTTGATGAATCAGGATACCCTTGGAATTCTGACGAACCTGCAAACCTAAGAAAAAGGTCATTTCACCAAGAGCACTCATCTCAAACTGCTTTTTCATCACCTCTTCAAATTCTTTACACAGAGCATCATTTGTAGAGCCAAAAATGATATCGTCCACATAAATCTGCACCAGAATACGATCTTCATTTACTGTCTTGACGAATAGCGTCTGATCAATAACACCGCGAGTGTATCCATTTGCAAGCAAGTGTTCAGTCAAGGTAGCATACCAAGCACGCGGTGCCTGATGTAACCCATACAACGCTTTGTCGAGTTTGTACACATGTTCTGGATACTTTGGATTTGTAAAACCTGGTGGTTGACCAACATAAACTTCTTCCTTCACTGTTCCATAGAGGAACGCAGTTTTAACATCCATTTGATAGACAGTAAATCCTTTAAATGACGCGTATGCAAGAAAAATTCTGATTGCTTCCAATCTCGCCACCGGTGCATACACTTCATCATAGTCGAGTCCTTCAATCTGTCTGAACCCTTGCACGACTAACCTAGCTTTGTTTCTAACAATGACCCCACTATCATCTCTTTTGTTTCTGTAGACCCATCTTGTGCCAAGTGGTCGTTTTCCCGGAGGTAATTCAACTAACTTCCAAACTTTCAATTTCTCAAACTGGTTCAATTCATCTTGCATTGCATCAACCCAACTTGGTTCTTTCATGGCCGTAGCGGTTGACTTTGGCTCAATTTGAGAAATGAAACACGAATACAAACATCTGTTGATGTCACCAGTTTGGCTCCTTGTGAGAACGCCTGCGTCTACTGGACCAATGATGTTTTCTAGTGGGTGGTCTCGTTGAATGCTAGTGGGAATGACAATGTCTGGAACTGTGGAGGCTCCAGGGAGAACTGTGATACTACCTGCTGCAGGCTCTTCCATAGAATCATGATCATTTGCGACTGCATCATTATGCTCCACCATGCAATCGGTAGGAATGGGGTCATGGAATGTGGGAATTGAAGCTTCATCAGACACATTTTCATCATCGGCCTGTGGCATAGAATCTGCGGAGGATATGAATGGTTCGGCAGGAACTGAGAGTGGCTGTGGTAGTTGAGATGTGGGTGCTCCATCCCCCTCATCCGTTGCATTATCAGTCATGGAGGATGAGGATCCAGCAGTGAAAGTTGAGGAATCTGCAAAACCTGTATTTACACTACCAGAGACATCATCAAAAATATGAAAAGATCGAAAGAGAGATTCATAGTCAAACAACCAATCGGGGCCCACTCTAGCATCTGTTGCATTTTCTTCAAGCCAACGTACGTCAAACGACTCTATGATTTGCCTAGTTTGTTTGTTATAGACCCTATATGCAGTTTTGCCAGCATAACCGACAAAATAGCAGTCGTCAGCTTTCGCATCAAACTTTGGTATAGCGTCCAAGTGTAGCAGTGTACATGGACATCCAAAAGCACGAAAATGCTTGACGGAGGGTTTAATACCAAACAACACTTCGTAGGGTGTCTTCATCCGAGCTTTGTTTACTTGAACTCGGTTTTGCACATAACAGGCTGTGTTGACAGCCTCTGCCCAAAAGAAAGTCGGAAGTTGTGAGTCACACAACATTGTGCGGGCAGCTTCAATTAAGGTGCGATTTCTTCTTTCTGCGACTCCATTTTGCTGCGGTGTCCTTGCTGAGCTAAATTGACGGGCAATTCCTTTTTGAGCACAGTAATAGTTTAACTCAGCATTCTTGAACTCAGTCCCGTTGTCACACCTAATACCCTTCACCTTCAAGTTGGTCTGATTCTCCATCAAAATTATAAACTGTTTGACTATTTCTGCAGTTTCACTCTTGTTAGCCAAAAAGAAAACCCAGGTAAAACGTGAATAATCATCGGTTATTACCAAACAGTAAGCTTTACGAGAAATACTGAGTACATTCACTGGGCCAAATAGGTCCATATGAAGTAGCTGCAGTAAGGAATCAATTGTGTTTACCAACTTGGAATAATGTGGTTTTCGATGATGCTTTCCTCTTGCGCAAGCAACACATTTTTCAATTGTTATAAAGTCACGTACTGGCAAATCCCTTACCAATCCCAGTTTAGCCACTCGGTTCAGATTCTTAGCATTTGCATGTCCAAGACGACGATGCCAAAGAATAGCAGTATTTTGAGAAACTTTAGAAAAAAGGCATGTGACGTTGTCGGAAGGAGGTTTGTTCATGTCAATGACATAAGCGTCACCTCGACGATCCGACTTCAGTAAAACCCATTCATCTGGAATGACTACTCCAGGTTTCAATATTAAACAACCTTTATCAGTGAAATGAGTTGAGTAGCCATTGTCACAGATTTGTGATACACTAAGCAAACTATGCTTTAATTCAGGAACGTAATTTACCTTATTAAACTGAAGAGCACCATTTCTTACCGTTCCTCTTTGAGTTATCTGACCTTTCTCACCTCCTGCGAAGGAGACAAATCCACCATTGAAAAATTCAACCTCTGTGAGTTGGGACAAGTCTCCTGTCATGTGCCTTGAACAGCCACTATCAATGTACCAGAGACGAATGATAGTCCTCCACAGCCGTTCCTGCACATGATGCAGGATTAGTTAGTCATAGGTACCCAGGCCATGGTCGTTTTGGGTACACCATTGGTATCTGTATATTGGACTTTTATCCATTGCATGTCAACGTTTGAAACATTTGCACAATAATAAGATTTATCATTCACAGAACATGAAGAGCCTACAGACGGGGAAGAGATTGGAATAGAGCATTTTGGCTTCCAGTAAGATTTGAATTTAGAAAACCATCTTTTGTTTAAACTAAATGCTGTCATGCTAGGCATAGTCTGAAAATTGAATCTTTTATTAGATTGTTTGATCAGTTTATGTCTATTGCAATCACCATCAGAAGGCTTCACCTTGGATTTGTCATTCCGCATTGCCTTAGGTTTTTCAACCTGCATGGGCTTGGTATGATTATGATTCCCGTTTGGAGCCTTCTGATGTTTCCAGCTTGCAAGATTTTGTTGAACAGTTGGACAATTTCTGGCAATATGTCCTGGGATTCCACATGTATAACATGTTTGACGTTTGACATGTGGATCCCCCTGAGATGTTGCATACTTTCCAGGCTCGGAAAGCTTGGAGACATTTCTATACCTGTGTGAAGCAGTTTTGGAATAATGAGTCTTTTGTTTTGAAAAGTTTTGTTTTTTATATTTTGGTAAAACCTGTTTTGGTGGGACATATTTCTCTGTCCTGTCCCTACTTGATTGTTTAACCAAAAGATTTTTTGTTTTATCACAAGCATGTGGCAAAATAACAGAATCTGAATGAACAAACAACGAATTAGATGAAAAGTCACAAGGTTTTATGCTCAAAACAAACGAGCCCACACAAATATTGTTGTCTTTATCAGAAATTGAGAAATCGTTTTTCTGATTTTTATTATTAAATGCAAGTAAATCAGTGTCAGCGACTGCCTCCCCATCATCTACCCAATCCTCAACAATCACATTTTCTGCACAAGAATCAACCGAATTAGTAATGTTCTCATTGTTAGTAACATTTAAGCAATTTTCTGTGCAAAAGTTTTCATCCACAGAAGAAGTGGGAGATTCAGAAGATATTGAGCATGTTTGTTCTGAATTAAATGAGCTTGAAGTGGACACAGAGATACATTCACTTTCTTTTAGCATGTCTTCAGATGATTCTTTGGTCTCACATGACTGATGACTGGATGAGTCGGTCTTTTCTGAGTCTGAATCAGATTCAGACTTAGGTGCAGTCTTTTTTGAATCATCTGAATATGAGGGATCCTTACATTCCTGTTTAATCTCGACTGGCCTTGAGCATACAGATTCTTTAGATTCTGGCTCAGTCGAGAGTGTGACATTTGATTCAGATGAGCCACTTAAGTCAGAAACATGTTGTGGCTCTGCTGAATCCCCCGTTGATTCAGAGTTGGTCAGTTGATTTTCACTTTCTGCTATTTGCTTTAGACAAAGTTCTCTAATTTGCTTCATGAATCAAACTCATAGTCCACACTAGAGTTTTGTTGAGTGGATGAATCAGAAATTTGTTCATTTTCTTTTAAATTTTCATGTTTAGACTCTCTAGACACTCCTATGAATTTATCTGATTCAGATGAGGATGGAACCTCATCTTTGCTAACCTCAAAAACTCTGTCCACCTCTTTATTTTTCTCATAATTTAGTGTCTCAGTCTGCTTTGAAGCATCTTGAGGCTTAACAAATGTTTTTGAGGGAGCCATCTCTGGTTTAGATTGTTTTTGTTTGGGTTTAGAGATTCTAATTGGGATCGATGCAGGTTTAGTAATTTCAACTTGATCCCTTGATGGTCGAATGGTTGGCTCTTCTATTGGTGGACCATATCCTTTCAAAGGAAGAGCCAATAGTTCTTCATCTGACATAGGACTTGAAGAATAGTTTTCATTGAAAGGTGGAGGAATTTCCACAAATCCAATTCCCTTATTCCTCACGTCCTTTGGTCTGAACCTTAACTGGGTATTGATCATTTTCTCAACTTTAGGACTGGAACAGTCAAATTTTTTAAAATGAAAATCTGCATTTTCAAATTTTGATTTTAAGTCGATCAATTCTGTGGTCAAGGTGTCAGAAAGTCGTTTGAAGTGCAAGTATCGACATTTATGATCACTCACCTCCTGATGCAAACGCTTGATGTCGAGTTTTTGTTTTTCGACCATTTCTTTATAAGAGTTAAATTTCTTTTTAATGTCCCAAGAGGCCATTTTTTCATATTCAAGCTGTTTGAATGCGGAGAGAGTTTCTTCCCTAAAACCCTTAATTTTTCGTTTGCACCTTTCAGTACAACATGATTCAGCTAAAGTTTCGGAAAATACCTCAGCTGCGGACGGAATATAGTCATCATCCATCTGTGCCATGAGAGCCTTGTACACAGTATCTTCAACAATTTTAAGATCTTCCATCTGAGAAGACCAATCCCATCCCCCTCCTGATTGAACAACCATTGCCTTGTTGGAGTTAGAGGACTCAGATCCAGTGTGAGTGGTAGGTGATTGATTTCCTTGAGTAGCATTTGATGAGGCAGCTGCAGGAGTAGAATTGTCTCCTTCCCTTTTTGGCTTGGTACACTCACAAGCAAAATGTCCAAGTTCATCGCAGTTGTAACAGCGCATCTTCATCTTGTCCCATCCCAGTTTCTTTGATGGGTTTTCCCACACATTTCTACCGGTCTTCTTTCTAAACTTGTTGGCTCTATGCACCACCATAGCTATCTGCCAAGTCAGGTCCATTTCTTCAATGTCATCTTGATTAACGTCATTTAAGTCACATGCTCCAACATCTTTTGATGTAAGTTGACCTGTCAGAAATGCGTTATAACAGTTCATAAATCCTGCAAATAAGCCTAGATTATTTTCAAGCTCCTTTGGAATTTTAACTGCTAACTGAGTTGTTGTTGAAGAATGTGAAGCAGATGATGAGGATCCAGCATTAGTGATTGCAGAAGAAGCAGGCACAGCTGACCCTTTTGAAGCACTGGATGCAAACATAGGTGGATACGAGGAGCCACTTGCTGGATAAGAGTACAATGATGGACGCGGAGTTTCTTGCTGAGACACTAAAGCATTGCTGGGAGTTGCAATGATTGCATTGTTGTAACTGGCAGTCTGAGTCATGTAACGTTGTCTGTCATCAAGGTCATAGGATTTGATCAAAGAGATGGTCTCAGAAAGAGTGAGTCTTGCTAGATCCTTAGTTCTCTTGATGAGGGTGACATTTGAGTCCCAACTCCTTGGAAGAGTATTGAGTAGCTCTTTGTTCATGACTGAGTTGTCTACCCTCATATCGTTGGCCTTCATTTCACTCACTAATGCCACGAAACGCTGAATCTGACTTTCAAGTGATTCTCCTGGAATGTGATTGAAGGCGTTAAACTTTTGACTCAGCATCTCCCTCCTGCTTTCCTTCATTTCTTCATTTCCCTCATACAAATTTTCAAGAGCTTCCCAAAGTTCTTTGGCAGTGGCATTGTCACGAACTCCAATTGATACTTCAGGTGACAGTGCTTGATTAAGGTAAGCCATTGCCCTCTCATCAACGTCCTTTTTCTCTCGATCTTCATCGGTGTACATAGTCTCTGGCTTGATTGCAATGTCTCCAGTTGTTTCATTGGTCACATAGGTGATCACACATGGTCCATTCTGAATAGATCGTAGAGCCTTTGCATCTTTAATCTTCATGACTTGAATGAACCTGAACTTCCACTCAGAATAGGACATCCCAAGTTGGAGAACAGGTATTTTCTGATGTGTGCCAATGAGAGATTCCATAGCTTTGTCCACTTGAGCAGCCACAAGTAGTTGATCAGTATGTAGTCCATTCAAAATTCCCTGATTAACAATTTGGTCCATTTCTGAAACGAAGCTTTAAATTTATTAGTTCTGTTTTAAAATTTATAAAGCAATCTTAGAAGGTCCGAGTTCCAGTCCAACGTTTGTTAATGTCCTGTACAGTTTAATCGAAGCAATATGTAACTTGTACACAGTTCAATGAGGTGGTCGGACACAATGTAGGGTCGGACACAGTTTGAGGTCGGACACAGGGTGTGAGGTCGGACACAATGTTGTGAGGTCGGACACAGCGTGTGAGGTCGGACACAAAGTTGTGAGGTCGGACACAGCTTGAAGTCAGACACAGGGTGTGAGGTCGGACACAATGTTGTGAGGTCGGACACAGCTTGAAGTCGGACACAGGGTGTGAGGTCGGACACAATGTTGTGAGGTCGGACACAGCTTGAAGTCGGACACAGCTTCCTGAGGTCGGACACAATCAGAGAGATCGGACACAGGCTTTCTGAGGTCGGACACAATCAGAGAGGTCGGACACAGTGTTCCTAAGGTCGGACACAAGCAGAGAGGTCGGACACAGGCTTTCTGAGGTCGGACACAAGCTTCCTGTGTTGATATGGTAACCTGCACAGAATAAGCAACAAACTTTCCCTATTTTTCGAAAACTTTTAAAATTTTAAAGAGATAATGTTATAAAAATACTTCCTTTTTCGAAAAATCAATTATCTCCTTAATTTTAGGAAACACGTTTGACTTCGCATCAGTATGAATCAAATCTGTATTTTCTTTGAATATTTTATGCGAAGAAAAATAAGAAATAAACTGATCAAATCTGGACAGAAAAAGAACACATGACCAAAAGAAAAAGAACACGGTTAGCATAGAGGGTTAGCCATAACACATAATAGTTAAACCAATAAAAGAAATAAAATCAACCTTTCTTGCGATGAAAACTTCCTTGATCTTCTCCTTTTTGATACCGAACCGAGCCTTCGTAAGACTACTTAGGCTCTGATACCAATTGTAAGTCCAAGATCTTCTCTACCGGGTATCAAACAAACAATCGAGTGCGGAAAACAAGATTGAATGTGAAGAACAAAAGATTAAAACGATGAAAATGATTATATTGCTGGTTCACCTTGCACACAATCTCTAGGATTGTCGGGTACAAGGTGGTGGCCAGAGAATTACAAATGAGAGGATTATGAAAGTCTAATGAATGTGTGTGGGCACAATTAAACCTTGGTTAAAAGAGTCTCGGATGAAATGTTTTTTTATGGAAATATGTTTGACTTTTGAAAAGTAAACTGGATTTTTCACAATTTGGATAGCAGCATCATTATCGCATAAATAGGAGTAAGAGAGAAATCCAAACCGTAATCTACCAACTGATGTTGTATCCAGATGACTTGAGAACAACATGCGGAGGCTGCCACATATTCAGCTTCCGCTGTTGAAACGGATACTGTTTGTTGTTTTTTGCATTGCCACGCAATCAGCCGATCGCCTAAGAATTGACACCCCGCAGAAGTAGATTTCCTGTCAATGTCACAACCTCCAAAATCGCTGTCAGAAAACGCATGTAAATCAAAAGGAGAAGATCAAGGAAGTTTTCATTGCAAGAAAGGTTGATTTTATTTCTTTTATTGGTTTAACTATTATGTGTTATGGCTAACCCTCTATGCTAACCGTGTTCTTTTTCTTTTGGTCATGTGTTCTTTTTCTGTCCAGATTTGATCAGTTTATTTCTTATTTTTCTTCGCATAAAATATTCAAAGAAAATACAGATTTGATTCATACTGATGCGAAGTCAAACGTGTTTCCTAAAATTAAGGAGATAATTGATTTTTCGAAAAAGGAAGTATTTTTATAACATTATCTCTTTAAAATTTTAAAAGTTTTCGAAAAATAGGGAAAGTTTGTTGCTTATTCTGTGCAGGTTACCATATCAACACAGGAAGCTTGTGTCCGACCTCAGAAAGCCTGTGTCCGACCTCTCTGCTTGTGTCCGACCTCAGGAACACTGTGTCCGACCTCTCTGATTTTGTCCGACCTCAGAAAGCCTGTGTCCGATCTCTCTGATTGTGTCCGACCTCAGGAAGCTGTGTCCGACTTCAAGCTGTGTCCGACCTCACAACATTGTGTCCGACCTCACACCCTGTGTCCGACTTCAAGCTGTGTCCGACCTCACAACTTTGTGTCCGACCTCACAACAATGTGTCCGACCTCACACCCTGTGTCCGACCTCAAACTGTGTCCGACCTCAAACTGTGTCCGACCCTACATTGTGTCCGACCACCTCATTGAACTGTGTACAAGTTACATATTGCTCCGATTAAACTGTACATGACATTAATAAACGTTGGACTAGAACTCGGACCTTCTAAGATTGCTTTATAAATTTTAAAACAGAACTAATAAATTTAAAGCTTCGTTTCAGAAATGGACCAAATTGTTAATCAGGGAATTTTGAATGGACTACATACTGATCAACTACTTGTGGCTGCTCAAGTGGACAAAGCTATGGAATCTCTCATTGGCACACATCAGAAAATACCTATTCTCCAACTTGGGATGTCCTATTCTGAGTGGAAGTTCAGGTTCATTCAAGTCATGAAGATTAAAGATGCAAAGGCTCTACGATCTATTCAGAATGGACCATGTGTGATCACCTATGTGACCAATGAAACAACTGGAGACATTGCAATCAAGCCAGAGACTATGTACACCGATGAAGATCGAGAGAAAAAGGACGTTGATGAGAGGGCAATGGCTTACCTTAATCAAGCACTGTCACCTGAAGTATCAATTGGAGTTCGTGACAATGCCACTGCCAAAGAACTTTGGGAAGCTCTTGAAAATTTGTATGAGGGAAATGAAGAAATGAAGGAAAGCAGGAGGGAGATGCTGAGTCAAAAGTTTAACGCCTTCAATCACATTCCAGGAGAATCACTTGAAAGTCAGATTCAGCGTTTCGTGGCATTAGTGAGTGAAATGAAGGCCAACGATATGAGGGTAGACAACTCAGTCATGAACAAAGAGCTACTCAATACTCTTCCAAGGAGTTGGGACTCAAATGTCACCCTCATCAAGAGAACTAAGGATCTAGCAAGACTCACTCTTTCTGAGACCATCTCTTTGATCAAATCTTATGACCTTGATGACAGACAACGTTACATGACTCAGACTGCCAGTTACAACAATGCAATCATTGCAACTCCCAGCAATGCTTTAGTGTCTCAGCAAGAAACTCCGCGTCCATCATTGTACTCTTATCCAGCAAGTGGCTCCTCGTATCCACCTATGTTTGCATCCAGTGCTTCAAAAGGGTCAGCTGTGCCTGCTTCTTCTGCAATCACTAATGCTGGATCCTCATCATCTGCTTCACATTCTTCAACAACAACTCAGTTAGCAGTTAAAATTCCAAAGGAGCTTGAAAATAATCTAGGCTTATTTGCAGGATTTATGAACTGTTATAACGCATTTCTGACAGGTCAACTTACATCAAAAGATGTTGGAGCATGTGACTTAAATGACGTTAATCAAGATGACATTGAAGAAATGGACCTGACTTGGCAGATAGCTATGGTGGTGCATAGAGCCAACAAGTTTAGAAAGAAGACCGGTAGAAATGTGTGGGAAAACCCATCAAAGAAACTGGGATGGGACAAGATGAAGATGCGCTGTTACAACTGCGATGAACTTGGACATTTTGCTTGTGAGTGTACCAAGCCAAAAAGGGAAGGAGACAATTCTACTCCTGCAGCTGCCTCATCAAATGCTACTCAAGGAAATCAATCACCTACCACTCACACTGGATCTGAGTCCTCTAACTCCAACAAGGCAATGGTTGTTCAATCAGGAGGGGGATGGGATTGGTCTTCTCAGATGGAAGATCTTAAAATTGTTGAAGATACTGTGTACAAGGCTCTCATGGCACAGATGGATGATGACTATATTCCGTCCGCAGCTGAGGTATTTTCCGAAACTTTAGCTGAATCATGTTGTACTGAAAGGTGCAAACGAAAAATTAAGGGTTTTAGGGAAGAAACTCTCTCCGCATTCAAACAGCTTGAATATGAAAAAATGGCCTCTTGGGACATTAAAAAGAAATTTAACTCTTATAAAGAAATGGTCGAAAAACAAAAACTCGACATCAAGCGTTTGCATCAGGAGGTGAGTGATCATAAATGTCGATACTTGCACTTCAAACGACTTTCTGACACCTTGACCACAGAATTGATCGACTTAAAATCAAAATTTGAAAATGCAGATTTTCATTTTAAAAAATTTGACTGTTCCAGTCCTAAAGTTGAGAAAATGATCAATACCCAGTTAAGGTTCAGACCAAAGGACGTGAGGAATAAGGGAATTGGATTTGTGGAAATTCCTCCACCTTTCAATGAAAACTATTCTTCAAGTCCTATGTCAGATGAAGAACTATTGGCTCTTCCTTTGAAAGGATATGGTCCACCAATAGAAGAGCCAACCATTCGACCATCAAGGGATCAAGTTGAAATTACTAAACCTGCATCGATCCCAATTAGAATCTCTAAACCCAAACAAAAACAATCTAAACCAGAGATGGCTCCCTCAAAAACATTTGTTAAGCCTCAAGATGCTTCAAAGCAGACTGAGACACTAAATTATGAGAAAAATAAAGAGGTGGACAGAGTTTTTGAGGTTAGCAAAGATGAGGTTCCATCCTCATCTGAATCAGATAAATTCATAGGAGTGTCTAGAGAGTCTAAACATGAAAATTTAAAAGAAAATGAACAAATTTCTGATTCATCCACTCAACAAAACTCTAGTGTGGACTATGAGTTTGATTCATGAAGCAAATTAGAGAACTTTGTCTAAAGCAAATAGCAGAAAGTGAAAATCAACTGACCAACTCTGAATCAACGGGGGATTCAGCAGAGCCACAACATGTTTCTGACTTAAGTGGCTCATCTGAATCAAATGTCACACTCTCGACTGAGCCAGAATCTAAAGAATCTGTATGCTCAAGGCCAGTCGAGATTAAACAGGAATGTAAGGATCCCTCATATTCAGATGATTCAAAAAAGACTGCACCTAAGTCTGAATCTGATTCAGACTCAGAAAAGACCGACTCATCCAGTCATCAGTCATGTGAGACCAAAGAATCATCTGAAGACATGCTAAAAGAAAGTGAATGTATCTCTGTGTCCACTTCAAGCTCATTTAATTCAGAACAAACATGCTCAATATCTTCTGAATCTCCCACTTCTTCTGTGGATGAAAACTTTTGCACAGAAAATTGCTTAAATGTTACTAACAATGAGAACATTACTAATTCGGTTGATTCTTGTGCAGAAAATGTGATTGTTGAGGATTGGGTAGATGATGGGGAGGCAGTCGCTGACACTGATTTACTTGCATTTAATAATAAAAATCAGAAAAACGATTTCTCAATTTCTGATAAAGACAACAATATTTGTGTGGGCTCGTTTGTTTTGAGCATAAAACCTTGTGACTTTTCATCTGATTCGTTGTTTGTTCATTCAGATTCTGTTATTTTGCCACATGCTTGTGATAAAACAAAAAATCTTTTGGTTAAACAATCAAGTAGGGACAGGACAGAGAAATATGTCCCACCAAAACAGGTTTTACCAAAATATAAAAAACAAAACTTTTCAAAACAAAAGACTCATTATTCCAAAACTGCTTCACACAGGTATAGAAATGTCTCCAAGCTTTCCGAGCCTGGAAAGTATGCAACATCTCAGGGGGATCCACATGTCAAACGTCAAACATGTTATACATGTGGAATCCCAGGACATATTGCCAGAAATTGTCCAACTGTTCAACAAAATCTTGCAAGCTGGAAACATCAGAAGGCTCCAAACGGGAATCATAATCATACCAAGCCCATGCAGGTTGAAAAACCTAAGGCAATGCGGAATGACAAATCCAAGGTGAAGCCTTCTGATGGTGATTGCAATAGACATAAACTGATCAAACAATCTAATAAAAGATTCAATTTTCAGACTATGCCTAGCATGACAGCATTTAGTTTAAACAAAAGATGGTTTTCTAAATTCAAATCTTACTGGAAGCCAAAATGCTCTATTCCAATCTCTTCCCCGTCTGTAGGCTCTTCATGTTCTGTGAATGATAAATCTTATTATTGTGCAAATGTTTCAAACGTTGACATGCAATGGATAAAAGTCCAATATACAGATACCAATGGTGTACCCAAAACGACCATGGCCTGGGTACCTATGACTAACTAATCCTGCATCATGTGCAGGAACGGCTGTGGAGGACTATCATTCGTCTCTGGTACATTGATAGTGGCTGTTCAAGGCACATGACAGGAGACTTGTCCCAACTCACAGAGGTTGAATTTTTCAATGGTGGATTTGTCTCCTTCGCAGGAGGTGAGAAAGGTCAGATAACTCAAAGAGGAACGGTAAGAAATGGTGCTCTTCAGTTTAATAAGGTAAATTACGTTCCTGAATTAAAGCATAGTTTGCTTAGTGTATCACAAATCTGTGACAATGGCTACTCAACTCATTTCACTGATAAAGGTTGTTTAATATTGAAACCTGGAGTAGTCATTCCAGATGAATGGGTTTTACTGAAGTCGGATCGTCGAGGTGACGCTTATGTCATTGACATGAACAAACCTCCTTCCGACAACGTCACATGCCTTTTTTCTAAAGTTTCTCAAAATACTGCTATTCTTTGGCATCGTCGTCTTGGACATGCAAATGCTAAGAATCTGAACCGAGTGGCTAAACTGGGATTGGTAAGGGATTTGCCAGTACGTGACTTTATATCAATTGAAAAATGTGTTGCTTGCGCAAGAGGAAAGCATCATTGAAAACCACATTATTCCAAGTTGGTAAACACAATTGATTCCTTACTGCAGCTACTTCATATGGACCTATTTGGCCCAGTGAATGTACTCAGTATTTCTCGTAAAGCTTACTGTTTGGTAATAACCGATGATTATTCACGTTTTACTTGGGTTTTCTTTTTGGCTAACAAGAGTGAAACTGCAGAAATAGTCAAACAGTTTATAATTTTGATGGAGAATCAGACCAACTTGAAGGTGAAGGGTATTAGGTGTGACAACGGGACTGAGTTCAAGAATGCTGAGTTAAACTATTACTGTGCTCAAAAAGGAATTGCCCGTCAATTTAGCTTAGCAAGGACACCGCAGCAAAATGGAGTCGCAGAAAGAAGAAATCGCACCTTAATTGAAGCTGCCCGCACAATGTTGTGTGACTCACAACTTCCGACTTTCTTTTGGGCAGAGGCTGTCAACACAGCCTGTTATGTGCAAAACCGAGTTCAAGTAAACAAAGCTCGGATGAAGACACCCTACGAAGTGTTGTTTGGTATTAAACCCTCCGTCAAGCATTTTCGTGCTTTTGGATGTCCATGTACACTGCTACACTTGGACGCTATACCAAAGTTTGATGCGAAAGCTGACGACTGCTATTTTGTCGGTTATGCTGGCAAAACTGCATATAGGGTCTATAACAAACAAACTAGGCAAATCATAGAGTCGTTTGACGTACGTTGGCTTGAAGAAAATGCAACAGATGCTAGAGTGGGCCCCGATTGGTTGTTTGACTATGAATCTCTCTTTCGATCTTTTCATATTTTTGATGATGTCTCTGGTAGTGTAAATACAGGTTTTGCAGATTCCTCAACTTTCACTGCTGGATCCTCATCCTCCATGACTGATAATGCAACGGATGAGGGGGATGGAGCACCCACATCTCAACTACCACAGCCACTCTCAGTTCCTGCCGAACCATTCATATCCTCCGCAGATTCTATGCCACAGGCCGATGATGAAAATGTGTCTGATGAAGCTTCAATTCCCACATTCCATGACCCCATTCCTACCGATTGCATGGTGGAGCATAATGATGCAGTCGCAAATGATCATGATTCTATGGAAGAGCCTGCAGCAGGTAGTATCACAGTTCTCCCTGGAGCCTCCACAGTTCCAGACATTGTCATTCCCACTAGCATTCAACGAGACCACCCACAAGAAAACATCATTGGTCCAGTAGACGCAGGCGTTCTCACAAGGAGCCAAACTGGTGACATCAACAGATGTTTGTATTCGTATTTCATTTCTCAAATTGAGCCAAAGTCAACCGCTACGGCCATGAAAGAACCAAGTTGGGTTGATGCAATGCAAGATGAATTGAACCAGTTTGAGAAATTGAAAGTTTGGAAGTTAGTTGAATTACCTCCGGGAAAACGACCACTTGGCACAAGATGGGTCTACAGAAACAAAAGAGATGATAGCGGGGTCATTGTTAGAAACAAAGCTAGGTTAGTCGTGCAAGGGTTCAGACAGATTGAAGGACTCGACTATGATGAAGTGTATGCACTGGTGGCGAGATTGGAAGCAATCAGAATTTTTCTTGCATACGCGTCATTTAAAGGATTTACTGTCTATCAAATGGATGTTAAAACTGCGTTCCTCTATGGAACAGTGAAGGAAGAAGTTTATGTTGGTCAACCACCAGGTTTTACAAATCCAAAGTATCCAGAGCATGTGTACAAACTCGACAAAGCGTTGTATGGGTTACATCAGGCACCGCGTGCTTGGTATGCTACCTTGACTGAACACTTGCTTGCAAATGGATACACTCGCGGTGTTATTGATCAGACGCTATTCGTCAAGATAGTAAATGAAGATCGTATTCTGGTGCAGATTTATGTGGACGATATCATTTTTGGCTCCACAAATGATGCTCTGTGTAAAGAATTTGAAGAGGTGATGAAAAAGCAGTTTGAGATGAGTGCTCTTGGTGAAATGACCTTTTTCTTAGGTTTGCAGGTTCGTCAGAATTCCAAGGGTATCCTGATTCATCAAGGAAAATACGTGGACGACATTCTTGCAAAATTCAACTTCAATGATATCAAGCCAGCCGACACACCAATGTCTGAAAGACCAGGTCTCACTCAAGATCTGGACGGGGAGGCCGTAGAAGAAACACTCTATCGTTCAATGATTGGTTCGCTAATGTATCTGACTGCTAGCAGACCAGACATCATGTTCGCAGTGTGTCAAAGCGCACGTTATCAGGCTAATCCTCGAATTTCTCATTTACATGCTGTCAAGAGAATCTTTAGATACCTTAAGGGGAAACCCAGATTCGGTCTTTGGTATCCTAAGGATTCTCCTTTTGATTTACATGCGTTTTCTGACAGCGATTTTGGAGGTTGTGACATTGACAGGAAATCTACTTCTGCGGGGTGTCAATTCTTAGGCGATCGGCTGATTGCGTGGCAATGCAAAAAATAACAAACAGTATCCGTTTCAACAGCGGAAGCTGAATATGTGGCAGCCTCCGCATGCTGTTCTCAAGTCATCTGGATACAACATCAGTTGGTAGATTACGGTTTGGATTTCTCTCTTACTCCTATTTACTGCGATAATGATGCTGCTATCCAAATTGTGAAAAATCCAGTTTACTTTTCAAAAGTCAAACATATTGCCATAAAAGAACATTTCATCCGAGACTCTTTTAACCAAGGTTTAATTGTGCCCACACACATTCACACTGACGACAATGTCGCAGATCTGTTTACAAAACCTGTTAATAGAGCTCGCTTTGAAGCTCTCTCTGCACTGCTTAAAATGGTCCATTTCGAGGACTGAACTGGTATTTTTTTTAAGTCAAAAAAAAAAAATTTGTTTCGCGTTTTTTCTTAGTCTTGTTTTTGAAAATTTGTTCTTTAAATTAAAAATTTTAAGCACAAATTTAGGGGGATGTGTCCTAAGAAAAGATCAAAACAGTTTTGGTCTCAAAACGAGAGATGAAATGAACTTTCACAAGTTGGATTAAGGCTGACACACGTAAGACGTGTATCGAAACAGTCTGGCTCTAGTGTGATATGTTGGCAGGCTTGGTCCTGAAGGCTGAAATGTTAATGATCTTGTGAAGCACTTAAAGATAAAGACATGACCTCAGTAAGGAACATCACTTAGAATCAGGTACAATATCTATTTGAATGCTTGCGTGATGTCCTGAAGCATAACACTGTGGTCTAGGTCTGAAACCTTCTCTGAAAAAAACTCATGTATCTCCTCTGTTTTGTGTAAGCAAGGACCTGGAGATGCTAGGCAATGAGAAACTTCTGCTGCATCCAGATATATGCTGACCTAGTTTTTCGTTGTCGTGCTATAGATCATCCTTCACCTAAAAAGAGACCTCAGTGTCCAAAGATGTCCTGACTGCTCCTCTGCTGCATCCAGATATATGCTGACCTGGACACAGTCAGGATGTCATAAAAGAGACCCTCTAGAGTCCAAAACCCAAAAGTCCTGTCATTTGAAAAATCATCTGACTTGTACTTTAATCTAAAATCTCTTACTGATCTATTCTTTTCTTTTCTCAATCCAGTCCCAGTCAAGGTTTCAGAATTCTAGAACAGATACTGTGAAAAATATGTTGTAGGGAAACTGCTTGCATGATAGAGTGTACCATTAGATATTCTAGGATTTGATTGTAACTTGCTTGAGTGTTCGTACCAACATACCAAAACATGATAAATAATACCACAGATCACTATACGAGAAGGCCTAAGGAAATAAGTTTAAGTGGACAAATATACTGGCAATTGCTACGACCAACTGGAGTAGATTAGAGTTGATAAGTGTAGCTCGGCCTGAAACACAGTGATTTGATCTCGTTTGACTAAATTATTTTCAAGTATTTTATTTAGATATAATTTAGTTAAGTTTAAGTCAGGCCAGTTCACGATTTGATTTGGACCCGGTTACAAAATACACCAAGATTATTTTTCAAATAAGCATTGGTATGTGAGAGAGGCCCACCACACGTTTGGTTGGCCACCCCAAATCTCGGGTGAACAAAAAGGGGGGCGGCGGTTGGTTCTCCATCATAACCAATCAAAAGATTGTCTCTTTTTTCTTTCAACTTTACACACACATACACACACACACTTGCCGATTCTCTTCATTCAAGATCATCAACGAATCCAAAGGTAAATCCTTAGTGTTTTGATTGTGTGTTATGAAAATGGTGCCCTCTGAGTGATTTGCAGGTACACGAGAGATCAGAAAGGCGAAAGACGATCATTGGAGATGATTATCTCGACGGTTTGATGACCCAGGCGGCGGAGCGTGGGACTCACGCGCCGGAAACTTCAAAAACAAGCAGCGCGTGAATCCCACGCGCCTGGAGTTTGAACTTAATCTAGATGAATTACAAGTATGCCCTCGGACACCCATGAGATTTGACAGAATTGCCCTCGGACACTCCTGATCACTCGGACACTCATGGAGATTGACCAAACTGCCCTCGGACATACTTTGACAACTCGAACACAAATCAGCACTCGAACTCTATGGTTGACACGTCACCTCGGACACTCATACCTCACTCGGACACACATGTGTTTTACCTTTTTACCCTCGGACACATCATACCTCACTCGGACACACATGTGTTTTACCTTTTTACCCTCGGACACACCATACCTCACCCGGACACCCTTGATTTTTACAGATTTGCCCTCGGACACAACCCCACCCACTCGGACACACCTTTAACATGTTGTTGTGTGACCTGAGGCCCATTGGGCTATCAGATACTGGCCCGAACATGATCAAGACGACAAAGAGGGGGGCCCATTGATCTGTTTAAATATTTTTGAAATTTTTTTTTGATGTTGTTGACTGATACAGCTCGTTTTTGTGCAGAAATGGCCACTCACATACCTAAGTTTGAGAAGGATCACAACGTAGTTTGTCCTTTATTTGATCCACCTGAAGATCATATGAAGGAGTTCACGTCGCTGATCGTGGGGCTCAATACTTGCAGAATTGCTCACGCATTAAGAGAAAATCCCGTGATACTTGTTGACTGGATATCTGAATTCTGGGATAATGCAAAGGCACGAAAGACAGATACTCTTATTCGATCAAAGATTCGGGGAACTGAAGTGTCGATCTCAGAACAGGATATTCGTGAGGTGCTGCTTTTTGGTGATTCTGATGAAGACCCTGTTAGTTTTACAAGAGAGCAGGTTGCTCCAACATTAAGAAGGATGGGTTATGAGGGTGATTTAAATGCTTCTCCATTTATCAAGAAACTGTTTCCCAGCTACTGGAGAATGCTGATTCATATGTTTCTGGCAAGTTTGGGAGGAAATAAGAGTGGTTTGGATCAGATGAATTTAAAGTATACTTCGGGAATAGTGGCGTTGATTGAAGGATGGGATTTTAACTTTTCAAGGTGTGTTTTTGAGGACATGATAGTTAATGTGAAGACACTGAATAAGAGGTATTTCTATAAGTTTCCACGATTTGTTCAAATGATACTGGAAAAGAAATATCCAAATCTGGAGAGAACTATTGAGACGTACGATCAAAAGTGTATGGCTCCTCAGGCTTTTGGACTGATAAAACAGAACCGTAAAGATGCTAAGCAAATGTTTGAAGGAAAGTTTCCTCTGGAGAAATTCGGGAATTTCGCTGAGATTGTTGAAGAAGCGCAAATTCCTTCATCTGCTCTTGTTGCCGAAGAGCATGATGTTCAGATCATAGATCCACCATCTGCTGAACTACGTTCTCCTGCTGAAAAAGTTGACTTGACTGAGGTGGAAAGTGAATCTGATACAGAAAGCGAAGATGAGGAGGAAGTAAGAGATGACAAACTGACTACAGAAAATGAAGATGATCAGTTTGAGAACTTTGAGTTTGATGACCTGAATGATGATGAGATAGATGATTTCATTCTTGAGAACGCTGAGATAAAGTCTGTGACTGAAGCGGAGAAAGAGATAGTAGGAGAAGAAATTGTGACTCAAGCTACTGACATTCCTACTTCTGCTTCAATTATTCCTCAAGCAGAGGTATTGTCAAGCATATTAGATACTGTTCGAGAGGCTGAACAAAGGATTCCTCCAACCGTTGTTGCAGCTGAGACAGTCGTTATTAATGAAGTGGCTGAAGATATAGGTTCTGACTTACAGCCAAGAAAGCGAAGTAAAAGGGACCCACGGCTGAATGTTACTACTGAGGCTTCTGTTGAAGAGACTATTCCTGTTGCTGCTGCTGACACTACTATGACAGATGCTGAGATTTCACCTGATATTCCTGTTGGCACTATTGTTTCTTCTACTTCACCAATCCTTGCAACCGAAGCTTTCTCTCAGTTCATGAGCAAAGCACCTATCACTGGGAGACTTAGTGAGGAAACTGAATCCTCTGGTGCTTCTGGTTCTGGAAAGGTTTTGTTTAATGAGGAAGAGTTTCAGAAAGCTCAGATGGCTTTTCTTGCAGATAAAGAACAAGGAAAGAAGGTAGATGTGGAATTTCTGACGACTGAAGAAAGAGATAAAAATCGAGAAGAGATTGAAAGTGATGAAGATGTGTTTGCAGAAGTGGACGTTCATAGATTACAGGCTAAAGTGTTGAAACTGGAGACTGAGAATGTTTGGTTAACAGCTCAGGTGCAGAGCTTGATGGAGACGGTCACTGAGAAGGAAAAGAAGATTGCTGAATTGGAGACCGGTTTGGGCGATGTTTCAGCGAGATTACTTAATTTGACTCAGAAACTCGAGAACAAGTTTGGAAAGGAGTTCTCTGAGACATCTTCTTTTGTTGATAAGGTATTGACTCCAGCTGAACGTGAAAGATCAGAGAAAGAACATGAAGAACACATGAAGAAGTATTTCGAAGATTAAGTTCCCAGGGTTAGAGATCGTCGACCTGGAAGTGCATATGTTCTCAAGAATTTAGCTGAACCGTCTATTGATCCAATGGAAGAGCATCCAGAACGATATGTGACGATTACCAGTGATAGGTATGACACGTACGGTAATCGAACTGGGATAGAGTGTTGGAGGTATAATGATGATAAAGGAGTTTTCGTGGTTCATAGAAAGAATGGAGCGGTTGAATATTATGCTTCTACGTCTGCTTTCAACTCCTGGACGAAAATTGATTTGACTGCACTTGCTAGATCCCCCTTCATAAACCAGACAAGGAATCCAAGGAATAAGATAGGTCTCATGTTTCATAAGAGGATTCAGGAGCAGGCAAAAGTAAATTTCAGAGATATGAAGACTGCCAGTTCACTATTGGTGGAATATAAAGGTGTACGAGGTGCTGATGGAAAGCCTTTTAAAACTGTGCAATGGCCACCGACTGAGAAATTGAAGACTATCCCCTTGACTAAGCCAATGGATAGAGGTTGCTTAAAGAACATGAGATTCTGGGTGTATGATCCTACTTCTTCTTCTGCAGTGATTGTTTGTGATACAGACGAATTCAGGATATCTGATGCTCGAGATTTGATGAGTCTGCATTCAGAAGATGTTCAAGTTCTAGCTAGACATCAGATTCAGTGTGACCCCACGTATGAGGTCTGTGCTAAATCATTCACTAGTGCTGTAGCACAAGTGGATAGACTGGGGTTGGCATCCGATAAGAGAGGAAGGGTGGAGACAGAATTGTTTGGTCCGTATGTTGGTAAGTCACCTGAAGAATGGAAGAGAGCTATGGAAGAGAAGAAGAAAAGCTCAAAGAAGCGCAGCAAAAGCAGCAAAAAGCGTTAAAGCCATTACAAGTCAACACAAACCTAGGGGGATATTGTTGGGCTATATTTTGGAAGGTTTGCGTTGTCTTGGATAATATTAGTGTAGTATGTGGGTTTTCGGCCCTTATGGCCCATGTAATATGACCGCCCTATGTTAGTATAAATAGGGGGTTACTTAGTTATTTTGGGGTTGCTAGTCATTTTGTTATCTTTGATTCATCTTGTAATCGGCTAGTGTGTGTACCAGGCGTCTCTTTAGAAGACGTGTGCACTTGATAATATAATCATTCCATTCTAAGTCTCTTTCTTGTTCTTCACCATTCAATCGATATTCCGCATCCATTGAGTGGTTGGTTTGATACCCGGTAGAGAAGATCTTGGACTTACACTTTCCACTCCTTGTAGGACAATATCTCTATACACCATGATGAAAAATGAGGAGAAATGGAGGAGAAGGGAAAGATAGAAGAAGGAAAGTAGAGGGAAATGAGGGGTAAGGTAATTTAGAAACTATTATGCATGAAAGTTGACGTTCGGTTATAGTCTAGGCCATTTTATCTAATAACCTAGTTCCCTATAACCATGGCTCTGATACCAATCTGTAACACCCCAACCGATGGCGGAATCATCGAGGTGCCACGTAGTGACGATTGTTCAAAAGCTCATGGTACTAAAATGTAAATATTTGATTATTGAATATTGTTTTACAACATGTGAAATTAAATACAAGACAACAAAACTAGAGATAATTGATTGATTTAATCTAAGTCCAAAGTCCTATGTGAAGCGTCAAGCAGCTTATCCTGAAACATGCACGAAAATAATTTTGTCAACATATGATGTTGGTGAGTACTACTTAGCTTTGTACATATAGTATAAGTTTGAAAAGTAGTACAATCCATGTGTCTAGCATTACCAAGGCATTATGTAAACACGTAAGTAACCAAACAAGACAAAGATCAAATGTAAAGTTTGTAAGATGAAATTGATAATGAGCACCTCAACACGTGTCAAGTCTAAAAGAGCACCATAACATAAGTTATGTCTAAATGAGCACCGTAACATGAGTTACGTCTGTATGTAAAGAGCACCATAACATAAGTTATGTCTAGATGTATGATTTTGTATGTAAGCTACGTTCATGTTCAAACATAAGCACAAAGATAATCAAGACACGTATATGAATTGTAAATGAATAAAAATGTATGTGTAAATGAATATGAAGGTTTCGTATACTTGTGCATGAATCACCCCAAAAGTTGTAAAAGCGAAAAAGGGGATAAGTAATACTCACCTTAGCAAGGTGGTAAGTCTTGTGGAATTGAATAAGTATAATCCAACGTTGCCAAGTATCACCCTATGTATATGATAACAAATAAGTCTAAGTCTATCTAGTCTATAAGTAGTTTCTAGGGTTTCGAATTGGGGATAGGTATTCGTTTGATTAATAATTAAACATTTAATAAATACGAGAAATTTGATAATTAAATAAACAAAAGTCTTTTTGTAAATTTTAAATTAAAGATGGTTACACTATAAAGTTTTAAGTATGAAAATAATTTTTACAAAATTATTTTCTTAAAAATAGAATATTAAATCTATTTATTTCAATTTGTCGAAAGTATAACTTTAATATTTAAAAATATTAAAATTAAAGAATTTTTAAATTAAAAATTGTATTTCTGTTCCAAATGAATAGAAATATTTTATGTAAAATTTTGGTGCAAAAATATTGAAAAATGAATTTATTATGATTTATTTAAGATTAAAACAAACAAAAATTGATTAAAAATATTAAATAAATGATTTTTCAGAAATAAAAATCATTTCAGAAAAGTTTAATGTTATATAAACTCAGAATAATTTTTGTGGGAATTTATATAATCGTCTTGATATTTTTATAGAATTTTATAATTATAATAGGAATAACTTGTAATATTTATTTTATATAATAAATAAAAGATTTTTGAAAAACTAAAAATGGTATGATAAACTTTTCTACTAGAATGTCATAAAATAATTTTTGTAGGATTTATAAACCTCTTTTGGTATTTAAAAAAAAACTATTTTAAAGGATTAAAAGGTTAAATATATATATAAACATATAAAAGGTGTAAAAAAAAAGAATTTGTTGCTTGAGGGATTCGAACCCTGGCCGTAGGCCGGTTCAATGTTTAGCCAAGCTCGAGTCTACCAACTGATCTGCTGATCAGTTGGTATTAGTTTTCGTTTTTTTTAAAATATAAGAACATATACGATTAATTATCATCTTCCCCAAATAATAAGCATAAGAACCCTAGATTTTTAATCAAATGAAATACGCGATTACATGCCAATTAATCATGGAGGTTATGATGTACTAGGGCCGATTACAATTAGAAACAAAAGGATTGGATTTATACCAGACGCGTAGCTTCCGATTCGTGGTTAAACGAAAAGTCAAACGTGAGCAATGCTTGATTAACACGAAGGTTTAAGAGGATTTGAGTGTGGGGGTCTGTTTATCGGAACCTGATGTGGGTTTTTGTTATATCAATTGCACTAGAAACGATCATATATATAGATTTAGAAAACGGGTTTAAGGTAAGCTTGTATCATGTCAAAATTGATAAATTGGTCAATGATTTAGCATAATTAGCGTGTATACATTACTAGGTTTGGAATGTGCATAAATGTTGAACAATCATAAAAATATTAATTTGTTTCCTTATCTAGATCAATCACGAATTCAAGCTTTTGCTTGCTTGGTCCCGTCGTTTGCAGCGAGTAAAGGGAAGGAGGAAAGGAATTTTTTTTCGGGTTTAAATGATCTAGTGGCTCAGATAAATCACAAGTTGCCTAAGTGGATTAGTGGTGATGTTGAGTGTGTTGTGTTTGGATCGGACCGGCTCTCTGCCCGGGTTTGAGTCCCGGCAGAAGCGTTCCTTTTTTTTTTTAAACAAGGAGGAGAGGGTTTGGGCCAGGTGTACTGGGCCACGTCTGATGGGCTCAGCAGGGTGGACTTGGGCTTGGAAAATGGGCTCCGAAAATTAAAAAAAAAGAATGGTTGAATAAGTTGGTTATGTATGGTTTCAAAGGATGGGTTTGGTTATAGTTTGGTTTAGAGATGGTAAAATATAATGACTAACTTTATTATTATTATTATTTATTATTATTATTATTATTATTATTATTATGAGGATAAAATGTGGCGTACAAGATAGGAGGTGCGAAATAAAAAAAATGTATATATATATATAATAATAATAATAATAGTGATAAAAGTGACGGATGTCACAATATTGTAGAACATGCTTTTGTATTTATAGATACTATTATCAATTAACATTGTAATTACTAAACTTCCTAAATATAAGGGAAGTCTCTCTTGTATATATGGACATGATCAATGAAACAATGACAAGCAATTGAACCATAATATTCTTCATGGTATCAAGAGCCTAAACCCTAATTTTTTCTTTCCTCCTAACCCTCTTGCCGTCCACTTCTACCTGCGTCTTTCATCTTTCTGCCAATCGATTTTCATTTTTTTCGATCATGTCTTCTTCACTTCACTCTGCAGTTACCGTAAGCAACATCAAGAACTTCATCCCAATAATCCTTGACAGCCAAACCGAACATTACAATACGTGGGCAAAGTTGTTTATTATTCATTGTAAAGCTTATGATGTCTATGATCATCTCCAACCACGGGTTGTTACCGCAACCTCGTCCTCGTCTGACAAAGAAAAAGAAGGTACTCCCAAACCCTATCACCTTGAATCTTGGGAACGTACGGCCTTACACACAACCACTGACCCCACGGCTCCCAAACCCAACCAGAACCAACCCACCCGACCTGACAATCCTGATCGTAGCCGTACCAATTTTCGGGGCAGGGGACGAGGTAGAGGTAGACAATCATATGGAAGAGGCCGATTTCAACAATCCCACAATTACCCAGGTTCCCTCTGGCCGCCCATGTGGCCCAACAGCCAACCACAAAATTTCTTTCCCTCACCGTGGGCCGGTTGGGCTTTCCCACCGTGTCCATACCCTTCTAACCCCATCCCTCCATCAAACCAAAAGCCCACTAACCCTCTTGCCAACAGTGCCGCTGGCCTGTTAGGCCCAAAACCCTCACAACCCCCTCGGCCCAAGCTTATCACACCGGGTACTCTCCAACCGACATTGCACAGGCTCTCTACAACTTGGCTATCCATCAAAATGATCCCTCTTGGACCATGGACACCGGCACGTCAGGTACAATGTCTCCCTATTATGATAAGTTTCCGTCTTTTTTTAATTCTGACATTATTCGTAACATTATTGTTGGCAATGGTAAAACCATTCCGGTTTTAGGACAAGGCAACATTACCTTACCCCCACCCTTTCCACCATTTAAACTTAATAATGTCCTTTACGCCCCTAATCTAGTTAAAAACCTTATTTCTGTTCGTCGTTTTACAACTGATAACCAATTATCTGTTGAATTTGACCCTTTTGGTTTTACTGTGAAGGACCTTCAGACCAAGAAACCTATCCTACGATGCAATAACTCGGGGGACCTTTACACTCTCAGCCCGTCCAACATCACCAATCTCAACACTGCCTCCACTTATGCAGCTATTACTCAAGACATTTGGCATCAACGGCTCGGCCACCCAGGCCCAACTATTTTGCAAAATTTAAAACATTCTAGTTCTATTTCTTGTGGTTCATTCAATAATAAAACTTGCAGTGCTTGTATTTTTTGGAAACACACTAGACTCCCTTTTATTAATTCTAATACAAGTACGTTTATGCCATTTGATCTTGTGCCCAGTGATGTTTGGACATCTCCCATTGTTTCTAACGGGGGACACCGTTATTATGTCTTCTTCTTAGATGATTACACCAATTTTCTTTGGACCTACCCAATAGCTCATAAATCTGATGTGTTTGCCATGTTTACAAAATTTAACAACTTTGTCCAAACCCAATTTAATACCAAAATAAAACAACTACAATGTGGTAACGGACGTGAATATGCCAACAACCAATTTCATAATTTATGTAATATGAATGGCATGCATTTTCGTTTCTCCTGTCCCCACACCTCCTCCCAAAATGGCAAAGCTGAACGCAAAATTCGTACCATTAACAGCCTTATGAGAACCATCTTAGCCCATTCCTCCACGCCCAATACCTATTGGCATCATGCCCTTGAAACCACCACCTACCTCTTAAACATAATCCCAAGTAAAATTCACAAATTCCAAACCCCCACACAACGATTATGCAGATGCTTACCAACATACGATCACCTACGTGTTTTCGGTTGCATGTGTTACCCACTTATACCCCACACCACAATACACAAACTTGCATACCGCTCCTACCCATGTGTCTTTCTCGGGTACCCGTCGAATCCCCGGGGATACAAATGACTTGACCTAAAAACCCGAACCATCACCATAAACCGTCACGTCATTTTTGACGAGACCATTTTCCCGTTTTCCAAGAAACACAAACCGACCAAAAACATCTACTCCTTTCTAGATGACACCATTCACCCATCCCTCATCCATCAACCTACTGTGCCCACTACCACAAATACCCCACCTACCACTGTTCCCTCAACTCCTCTCGTTACTACCCCAGCCCAAACCACATCGGCCCAATCACCAAACACATCCCATCCAACCCACTCTACACCACTCCAATCGCCGACCCATCTACATCACCCACCGTCTCCCAATTTCACACCAGTCCAACAACAAACCACTAGCCCACAATCTACCCATACTCCACTTGTCCCACTGCAAACTTACTCTTCAGAATCCATCGGCCCCATACCAAACCCCCCACCCCTACCCCTTACTCGCACCATGACCACCCGAGCTATGTCCGGCATCTCCAAACCCAAACAAATTTTCAACCTTTCCACTACCACTGTCACACCGGTCCCCAAAAATCCCATTGATGCCTTGTCTAACCCGGAATGGCATAACGCCATGCGAAACGAGTTTAATGCCTTAAGTAAAAACAAGACTTGGGAAGTTGTCCCGAGGCGTCCTGACATGCATATTATACGTAGCATGTGGCTTTTTCGCCACAAATACAAGTCTAATGGTACTCTTGAAAGGTATAAAGCTTGGTTGGTTTGTGATGGTAGAAATCAGGAAGTTGGTATTGATTGTGGGGAAACCTTTAGTCCAGTGGTTAAACCAGCCACCATTCGGACTGTGCTGACTCTAGCACTATCTCAGTCTTGGTCCATTCATCAATTGGATGTTACCAACGCTTTTCTTCATGGGAACCTCACACAGACAGTTTATATGTATCAACCCGTGGGGTTTCTTCATCGTGATTTTCTGGACCATGTTTGCAAGCTTCAAAAATCATTATATGGATTAAAACAGGCCCCGAGGGCATGGTACCAAAGATTCACAGATTTTGTCACTTCTATTGGTTTTGCGCAGAGTACATGCGATAATTCTCTCTTTATATATCATTACGGGGGTGATGTTGCTTACCTATTAATTTATGTGGATGATATTATTCTCACTACTTCTTCAGAGGCATTACGAATGAAACTCATGGGCAGCCTTGCAGCTGAATTTGCTATGAAAGATCTTGGACCGTTAAGTTATTTTTTGGGTATCTCTGTCACACGCTCTGGTGACTCTATGTTCCTCTCTCAGCAGTCTTACGCTCTCGATATTGTCAGCCGTGCAGGTATGGAAAATTGCAATCTCGTGGCTACTCCGGTTGACTCTAAACCGAAGCTCAGTGCCACCTCTAGTACATTTTTTGATAACCCCACTCTCTACAGAAGTCTCGTTGGTGCTCTTCAGTACCTCACCTTTACAAGACCTGACAGCAGTTATGCAGTCCAGCAGATCTGTATTCACATGCATAACCCAACCACCGATCACTGGAACGCTTTAAAGAGAATAATTTGGTACATTCGGGGAACCTCTGACTACGGTCTTACACTCACATCCTGCGCTACCTTATCTCTCCGGGCTTATACGGATGCAGACTGGGCTGGATGCCCTGACACACGTCGTTCCACTTCCGGTTACTGCGTGTATATGGGCCCGAATCTATTATCCTGGTCATCCAAGCGCCAGTCCACTATCTCTCATTCCAGTGCCGAGGCAGAATACCGTGCCGTCGCGAATGTCGTTGCTGAAATTTGTTGGATTCGTAATCTTCTCCCGGAGTTGCGCAAGCCCCTTTCTTCTGCTACATTGGTATATTGTGACAACATCAGTGCTATTTACCTATCCAACAACCCGGTTCAACATCAGCGTACCAAACATATCGAGCTTGACATTCATTTTGTACGTGAGCATGTGCAGCGAGGTACCATTCGGATTCTTCATACTCTGACTCGATTACAGATTGCTGACATCTTTACTAAAGGTCTACCACGAGTCCTCTTTGATGACTTCCGCTCCAGTCTCAACATCCGCCAACCTCCTGCTTCGACTGCAGGGGTATAATAGAATATTGTAGAATATGCTTTTGTATTTATAGATAGTATTATCAATTAACATTGTAATTACCAAACTTCCCAAATATAAGGGAAGTCTCTCTTGTATATATGGACATGATCAATGAAACAATAGCAAGCAATTGAATCATAATATTCTTCACAAACCAGTGACCTATGGATTGTATGCCTAACCAGTAAACCAAAGCCCTATATTGTTAAGGAAATTGTTCATAACAAAAAATGAAATTTTACTTTCACATCAAATCCTAGATTTACATTCCAGTACCACATGTATACATAGCAAGTTCTGATTCAGAACCTTTTTTGATGTAAAAATAATTAACTAATGTAATATGCATACCGATAATTGATCATCAATACTTTTCTGTTACCCTTTCTCTCCGTACACCCATTCTCTCCGTACACTCCAACGTCCCTCTCTTCCCAACGTTCCTTTCCTTTTTCACCGGCAAACTTCGCCGGCAAAGTCCCTTCTCTCATCTTTTTTGCAGGTTCAAGGACACAAACGAGAGTTTCTACTAGCAACCGGCCACTTGAAACCGGCGAAGCCAGATCTGACCAATCTCCGACAAAGGGTCCGGCAAGTTTTCAGGCGGGTTTCGCGGCCACAGGCTTTTCTCGGCTACAATCTCATCAGACAACCCAGGTGCATTTGATCCAAAATAAAACTCTAAAGATACTTGTGTTTTATATATACATATATATTGCAGTTTTTTTTATCTCATCTAGTAGTATTAACCAAATACCTTTGAAGTATTGTGTTTTTGGTGTCTAGAACATAACGTTTCACCTTTGTTTGGAAAATTGATTGCTGAGTTATTATCTCTTTGCCCAGATCCATCAGATCTTGACCTTTTTTTTCTTCTTTTCTCGATTGCTTTAAGGTTTATAAATTTTTGTTATCTGAATTTTGCTCGAAGAAAAACGGATTTTTATTTTATTTCAGTTTATACAAATTATCGAGTTTATTTTAAATTGGGAATCGAAATTAGGGGCTGTTCTAAACCTTATACAAATTAGTGAGTTTTTGTAACCATAGATAGTAGGAGTCATGATTATGCAGTGAGACCGTGTCCAAAGACGAGGGGTGCACGAAAGGGATTTGAAAAGGGGGATAGTGTGCGTGTAGCCTCTTGGAATGTAGGAACTCTAAATGGTAAATTGTTAGAAGTGATAGATGCTCTTAAAAGGCATAGGATCCATATAGCGTGCCTTCAAGAGACTAGGTGGAAGGGGCATAGAGGGGATGAGCGCAATGGGTACAAACTGTTGTATGTGGGGACCGATGGGACAAAAAATGGAGTAGGTTTTCTAGTAGCTTTAGAAATGTATAAGAATGTGATTGAGGTGATACGACACAATGATAGGATTATGGTGTTGAGGCTAGTATTAGGTAAGGATATAGTGACAGTGGTTTGCGCTTACGCACCACATGTAGGATTAGGGAATCAAGAGAAGAGGGATTTTTGGGACTGCCTAGACGCAGTTGTAGGAGCAATACCTTCTGAAGAGAAAATTATTATAGGAGGTGATTTTAATGGTCACATCGGTAAGGATAGTAATGGTTTCCGCTCCGCACATGGGGGTTTTGGTTTTGGTGAGAGGAATGAATCAGGAAGGGATCTTTTAGAATTTGCCGTCGCCCACGACCTAGGTATTTTAAACTCTTTCTTTAAGAAAAGGGAATATCATTTGATCACTTTTAGTAGTGGGGGTTGTGACACGCAGATAGATTATCTCCTGATGAGGCGAGGAGACATAAGATGGTGGAAGGACTGCAAGGTTATTCCTGGGGAAAAGGCAGTACACCAACACCGTTTGCTAGTGGCAGATATACTGCTGAGACAAAGGATATCAAGAGGGGACACTGGATTTCGACCTAAGATACGGTGGGGAGTTTGAAGGGAGAAAATGTTACCACGTTTAGGGATAAGGTCATTGGCAGGACATCAGCATGGCTAGGTGGAGATATAAATCAAATGTGGGAAGCTATGGCGGCTAACATCACCCATGCGGCGAAGGAGATTCTAGGGGTCACATCAAGAAGGATTAACACACATAAAGAGTGTTGGTGGTGGAGCGAGGACGTGCAGACCAAGATAAAGGATAAGCAAGAAAGTTTCAGGGACCTTTTGAGATGCATAGACCAGGGAGAGCAAGTGAGATTAAGGGAAAGATACAAGAAGGCCAAGAGGGAGGCGAAGAAGGCAGTAACAGAAGCAAGGAACATAGCCTATAAGAATATGTATGAGCGACTGGATACTAAGGATGGGGAGTATGACATGTTTAAGATTGCTAAAGCTAGGGAGCGTAAGAGACAGGATCTGGGAATGGTGAAGTTTATTAAAGGAGATGATGGACGTGTTTTAGTCCACGAGCACGACATCAAGGCTAGATGGCAAACTTACTTTCATAATCTTTTCAATGGTGGGAGGGCTTACCAACAACAAAGTGAAGAACAGGTAACCCAAAGGCGACAACAAAATAACTGTTATTGTAGGAATATCACTCCTGGGGAGGTTAGGGCATCACTTAAGAAGATGGGAAGGGGTAAGGCTGTTGGTCTAGACAATATACCGATTGAGGTGTGGAAATGCTTAGGGGATGAAGGAGTTCAGTGGTTAACTACTTTGTTTAATGCTATTTTCAAATCGGGAAAAATGCCAGATCAGTGGAGACGTAGTGTTGTAGTGCCTCTATATAAAAAGAAAGGAGACGCCCAATGCTGTGAGAATTATAGAGGGATTAAGCTTCTTAGTCATACTATGAAACTATGGGAGAGGGTCATTGACGCTAGAATTAGGAGAGAAACTCAGGTAACAGTAAACCAATTTGGTTTTATGCCTGGAAGGTCAACCACAGAAGCAATACATATTCTAAGGAGATTGATGGAAAAGTATAGGGAGAAGAAGCGAGATCTTCATATGGTATTCATTGACCTTGAAAAAGATTATGATAGTGTGCCTCGTAAGCTAATTTGGGATACTTTGGAGAGTAGACGTGTCCCAAGGAAGTATATAGACATGATTAGAGATATGTATGGTACTACTGAAACGAGTGTTCGTGCGCCCGTAGGGGATACTGATTTCTTCCCGGTGGAGGTTGGACTACACCAGGGGTCTACATTGAGTCCTTTCCTCTTTGCGGTGGTCATGGATGAGCTATCAAAGTCGATTCAGGAGTCGGTGCCATGGTGCATGCTTTTTGCAGATGATATTGTGCTTGTCGCAGAGACTAGGCAAAGACTAAACGAGAGGTTAGAGGATTGGCGAGTGGGTTTAGAGAGCAAAGGTTTAAGGATTAGTCGTTCAAAGACCGAGTATCTTTATTGTAATTTTAGTGGGACAGGAAGCTATGAGGACACGCAGATCACCATTGACGGCCAAGTGGTTCCGCAAGTGACTAGGTTCAAATATTTAGGATCATTTGTACAGCAGGATGGGGAGATAGATAGTGATGTAGCCCATCGCATCCAAGTTGGTTGGAATAGGTGGAGAGCAGCCACTGGAGTTTTGTGCGATACGAGGTTTCCAACAAAATTAAAAGGTAAATTCTATAGGGTTGCAGTTAGACCTGCGATGTTATATGGTTCGGATTGCTGGGCTATCAAGAAGATGCAAGCACGAAAGATGGAGGTGGCAGAGATGAGGATGCTGAGGTGGATGTGTGGGCATACAAGATTAGATCGTATAAGAAATGAGGTTTTTAGAGAAAGACTAGGGGTGGTTAGTATAGCGGGTAAAATGAAGGAGGGGAGATTGAGATGGTTTGGTCATGTGAAGAGGAGGGGATGTCGGAGCCAGTTAGAGCGGTGGAGAGCCTCATTGTGGAGGGGAAGAGAGGTAGGGGAAGACCAAATTTGACCTGGGATGAGCGCATTAGGCAGGATCTGCTAGATCTGCACCTTTCTGAGGACATGGTCCATGATAGGAGTTCGTGGAGACGTAGGATTAAGGTTAAAGACCTCTAAGGAGGACATAATTGGGTCTTTGCTTTGTGTTAAGTGTAGTTTTACTACATCCTAGTGGGTCTATGCTTAGGAAAACCTTTAAACAGCTAGGTAAAAGTTCTATGATGGCTTACTTGTGTATATATTACTATGTCTCACATTGCATATGTATCTATTTTTTTTTACTATGCTTTCCTACCACCTCCGGTTATGTTGCTATGCCGTAGTTTTCTAGTCTAGTTTGCTTCTTTTTGTTTGTTTTGAGCCGAGGGTCTCTCTGGAAGCAGCCTCTCTGCCCTTTTGGGTAGAGGTAAGGTTTGCCTACATCCCACCCTCCCCAGACCCTACGAATAGCTAAGGCTATTTTGTGGGACTAGTGGGAAACCCGCGCGTTGCGGCGGAATAGGCAATAGGAAGCGGGAACATAGCTCAAACCTTATAATGATTGGTTGGTCATCGTATTATAACGGTACCGAAACTATTGTTTGATGAAAAGAAAATACAACCATGTAATCCAAATAAAAATAGTAACAATAATGTAAATACTAATAGCCAAGTAAGAAAAAAAACATAAGTTAGAGGGAAAAAAAAGGAAAAGAACATGCCCTTTTCTTTTGAGTGTCGTAAACACATACGAGGGAAGAGAAACAAAAAAGAATGTTATTGAACATAGACCATGTAAAACACACACACAAAAGCATTTAAATGGACGAGCCACTTCAAGCTCATTTTGCTTATTTGGGCCGAAAGTACTATGGTCAAATAAATAATTCATGGTGTTATTTAGATTATCAGTTGTAATAAAAGTAAGGTGCTGAAGAGTGTTTTAAATATAGGTATCTGATATTCTAGCTTAACAATGGCATGAATATAGATAACACGGGTATTATTCAGTGGCGAAGCTTGGTTTGCGAAACGGTGGGGGACGGACTCAATTTTTTTCGGTCGTAATCGGTGGGGGCCGGACTCAATTTACCTATGAAAATCGCAAATTTCTATTCCTATTTAGCGATTTCTAAATTTTACACGTTTGACTCGTTAGGAGATAAAAGTATATAACCCGAATCGACCCTTCATAGTAAATGAGTTAAAACCTTCTCATAAATTATAATAACAGATCCGGAGTTTAGAAAAAGAAAAGGCAAACAAGGACATATTTTAGTATTACCAAGTGAAATAATCCATAAATCCAAATATCTAATGTTATCCAACTCACCCATGTTAACTCTTCTAGAGCTTTCACCTTTCTTGTAGTGAAGAAGACAACCTGGCACAGAAGGAACAAAAACAAAATTCACTTATATACATACAATTCTAAAAAAAAAAAAAAAAAAGCATTAGGAAGTGTGTCAAGTTACATACATGGTAGTAGTGATGATTAGGATTCTCAATTTCCACAGGAATTTCAACTAAATTCGAGTTAAAACACCTAGCAAACAAAAATAATAAAAAAATGTGGTTATAGTGAAGAAAGTAACTAAATGATTAAAAATAAAACCTAACTGTACCGACTTACTTGTGATTGATAAATCTAGCCACATTTCCATAATAAGTGATGTCCAAACAAAGGGCTTCATCATCTTTTAATTCACTCTCTCCACCCCAATCAGCATCAAGTAATACTGGATAAAGCATGTTCATCTTTGTTTGAACTTTTTCTTTTGCGTAATATATAAGCCTTGTAAAAGTAACATATAACAGATTGGGGATTTGAAGAGACTGGTCATAAAAGTGAGCTAAATGCAGTAGGTTACGCAACAGGTTGAGCATTGAAGCACCTATAACTTCTGAATGCAGTAGGTTAAAATGACTAAAGACTAAATTACCCTTGTAATTACTTTTACAAAAGCATCAAGTATTTGTACTTTAAGCATTTAAACTTGTAATTACAAATTTGGTGGTCATCCCTCCTTCATGCTTTATAATATAGTATAGATTTACTGGGTATTGGTTGTTGTTTGTTGTTGTTGTAATACTTTCACTAAACAATACACAAATAAATTAGTATTTATTGTTGGTGGTAACGTATTTGTACTTGATATAACTTCTTAGATTGAACCAGCATGTGAGTGGATCACCAATATGAATTATCCAACGCATGTGTGTGGCTATGACTAACATGATTAACTATGTTTGAACTAAAGTAAACTCTACTTATGAACAATTTTTTTTTTTTTTGAAGTACAAATTAACTTATGCATACATCTTGCAGGATTTGAAAACCCTAATTAAAAAATAGAGGAGACTGGAGAGACACCTTAAAAATAAATTACTACGTATTTTTTATTTTTTTTTAGAAGTTTCATTATCACTACGGAGATATGTAAACAATCCCATGATAGAAAAGCAGGGTTGCACATGAGTCGAGTTTGAGTCACGCCAACATAAACTTGGCCTTAGGCCAAAAAATACTAGTTGAGGTGCCTTGACTCACTATTTCCAAACAAGCTAGAAACAGTACTTCGTATTCTGCCCGTCCCCCAACTCTAGTCCCTTGACGAGTAGACTTATGATGGGAAACGAAGTAGGCAACAGATAGAAAATTTGATATAAAATTGAAAGGGATAGGCAACGGGTCAGTTGAGATACATATTCACCACTCAACCACTCGTTGGGCAATCCAAATGTAAATTAAGATACAAAAGTAATCACTTAATTAAAGTTTAGCATCTAAAGAACACCATCCAAGCATATGCCAAGCTTGAACTAGCAATAGAAACCCGGTTACTAGAGAAACACAATAACTTTTTTATAATAAAACTCACTGCCTTCTTTTTTCATTCAACTGTGCCTTTTAAACTAATAAATTATAATGCTATTTTTTAAGAAAGAAAATAAACTGACCCACTAACCTAACATATGATCTCCACATCTATTCCTAACCAAGACTTAAACATAATATTAAATTGCATGAAACTAAAAGACACAAAAGTACAAGAAACTGTATCATCATGTGATCAAGGGCAACTAAAAAATCAAAACAAAAATAAAAAAAATAAACGTGATAGTCACAGTAGAGTGATCGGCTGCCAGTCGAATCACTCTGGCTTTTCTACCATGGGTAAACGGGGGTAACTCATTGAAACAAGTTGTGAAACCAAATCTACAACTTGTTTTTTTAAAAATTGTCCAATAGATGTATAGAAAGATGCGATGCAACATAGTAGGCAGGGGTGAAGCTTATTGAGTATCGGGGGTGTCCCGACCTCACCGATTTTTGGCTCTGTAGTATAAATTTCCTCGGTTTTATTCAAAAAATTTGTATTTTTTTTTAAAACCCCCCCACCCATTTGAATTTTTTTTTTTGGGTTCGTGACTTTTAGCCCTTGAAGGGATAGGGCGCCAAAACAACGATACCATATCGATAAAAAGCAACCCATTCTTTCCTACTGCAAAAAGTCAAGACATAAGAAAAAAGAAGAACGATTGATCAATCACCAACAATAGGCTGCGTTCATAAAAGCGTGACACCTGTTCTCCCGCCCGTTCTACGTCGACGTACGCAGACCACGTCAGACACACTGACGCTGGTCCTTCCGCCCATTTTATGACAGCGGAGTAACCTGCGTCTGCGACCATGACGCCAGCCAACTCGCCCATTATACGTCAGCGCCAACCCTGACACAAAACGAAGCTTCCTCGACACGAGACATAGAAGCTTCGTCGACACAACTAAAAGATAACTTTCAGGGCAGCATCGAGACACACACCCCAGGGCATACTTACCCTGGGAAACTGTTCCTGACGCAACAGGCTGCTCGTCAGAAAGTCTGCAACCAATCAAAGGCTGCGCCTGGTGTGACTGCTAGAAAGGACGACGACGTGGCAGCTCCCTAGCCAAGACATCTCTGACAGAAGACTTTATCAACCCCCACTTGTCTCCAAGTTCTAGAAGAAGTGATGATTACACACTGCCTCAATAAGCCAACCGGTGGACGCCACGTATCCGCTGACCTTCTGCGTCCACTCAATGGACGCCACGTAGGGCTGTAAACGAACCATACGAGCACGAACATGGCCTTGTTCGTCTTTGTTTGTTAAGGAAATAACATGTTTGCGAATTGTTCATGAACACTTACTGAACGAGATCTTTTGTTCGTGTTTGTTTGTTAAGGAAATAACGTGTTCACGAACTGTTCATGAACAATTACCGAATGAGGTTTTTGTTCGTGTTCATTTGTCTTTATTTGTTAAATTTAGTTATCGGACAAAAGCAAACACAAAAAAAACACCGATTAACGTATACGAACACAAATAGGCATTAATGAACAAAACCGAGCACAAACTTACACATATTAAATTCCGAATATCATGAACTTTGTCTACCCAAAATATACTAATTTAATTACCCAAATATACTTGACATAATAATTGATCACATAATGTCTCATAAAAACACAAAATTATCATATTAATCTTGAAATCCTTGTTTAATCTACCTAAAATAATAGTTAATTAAAATAGTTAAAAACATTAATGAACACAAACAAAAATAAACGAACACGTTACCGAACGTTCACGAACATAAATGAACAAACGTGACCTCTGTTCATGTTTGTTTGTTTAACAAAACGAACATAATTTCTTGTTTGTGTTCGTTCATTTATTAAACAAACGAACACAAACGAACTTCCCGCCGAACATTTCCCGAACAGTTCGCTGAACGTTTGGTTTATTTACAGCCCTAACGCCACGTGGATTTTTGACAGGACGGTAACATCCCCCTTCCCCCCCCCCCCTTTCACACAAACCACTTACACCAAATTGGGCTTATGAATTTGGGCCGGAGACTTATAAACTCCTCCACCTGGACCGGGTCCCATCAAGGGTAGAGGACGGGTTGAGAGGGTTGGAAGTCTAGGTGCTATAAAAGGAGAAGCCTCTTCTTCTTTTATTGGTATCTTTTCTCCCATGATAACTCCGACTAAAAATCCTACGAGTACATCGTACTTTTCCAACCATTGTTTTTATTTTCAACGTTTAAATGCTCGGCTCTTCTAAACGGTTATCTCTTAACTTCCTTGGTCTTATTCATAGACCCTCATTTTTCAAATACACACTTTCTAAAATAAACCAACTATTTATCCTGTGGATCCATTACTTGGATCAGCCCTGACCTGGTGATCTAAGATCCGTGTTTCTTTATTGGCGCCATCCGTGGCCTAACCACAAAAATCTAGAAGCAAAACCTTTGACCATCTTTCAAAAATAGCAAACTCACCACCTAAAGTCTATACCCTATCTGGGATCGTCGAAGACATCACCCCGGGACCAAATGCACCTGAGGGCAATAGCGATGACAACCAAGATAACGTAGTTATAACCGGACGAACCATAGACTTCAATGTTACTGATGTTCTCCCCCCCCCCCCCCCCCCGACTGAGGAGGAGATCAACGCGTTTGACAATGACTGGTATAAACACCAGAAAAATTACTAGACGCCCAACTAGGGCGTCGCAAGATAACCGGCAAAGACATCATGGCATTGTCCTCCAAGGCAAGTGTGACATTCGTCACCCTCGTGTTTCATTTAATTGACAATAATAGTCCCCCAAATATTTTCATGTTAGTCCCTGTAAGTTTTGTCGGTTTCAAAGTTAATTTTAAAACGAACTAAAATTTTATCATTTATATTTATGGCTCGGGTATGAGTTTTAATCAAATGCGTGTGTCGAAACGTATTCATAAAAGCCTATAAAAAGAAAATTTTCAAGTTTAAAAAGTTTAAAAAGTTTTTAAGTTAAGTGTGTTAACTTGGTTAACTTCTTATAAAGGAAAACTAACCTAAACTATAACACACTAACCTAGTTACAAAGTAAGGGACTAAATCTGCCATATACTGAAAGTTGATTTTGAAACCAAGCCAAACCACCAAACCGTTTTTCCGGCCGGCCGGATTCCGGGCGGTGAGCTTTGTTTCCGGCGAAAAAAAAACAGTTTTAGTGCCTTTATTAGTGTTAATGATTGTCGTAATGTTTCTTCATCATTTGTAACCGGTTTCAAGGTTCATAATACTATTACTATGTTTTAAATCGAGTGTTAATCCGGTTTTAATGTATGTAACCGTCGAGCACTTAAAAACAAGTCCAAACGTTTGTTTTTCTTGACTATTATTATAAATTGAACACTTCATCTCGTTCCTGCACCCTAATCGCTCAAAACCACAAAAAAAAAGAGTTTAAACCGTCACGAAGCTTCTTAAATTGGCGGATATGTGTTCGGACCTGCTCGTCAAAAATTCGAACCTCAAATCGCGATGTGAGTCCTCTTGTGTTATGCCGTTTTGATTCTTATGTATCCAACCTCAAAAGCCCCATGATTCTTGTTGTTATCTGTAACGTTTTAAGGGTAATTGATTTTGAGGTTAGGGTTAGGGTTCTTGACTAGTGATTTGGGGAAGATGATGAGTTTAATATAATGGATAAATAAAATATCATTCTAATTAAATCAACACAATGAGCTTTTGGTCTAGTGGTTGAAGCTCTAACATTATACACGGAAGGTCAGGGGTTCGAACCCCAGGACCAACAATATTTTTCTTCTAATTTTGGTTTGCTTCCTTTTTGTCTTATGTGAGTTAGTATTTTTAATTGTTTAATAATCAATTATAACCCATATAAATCTATAATATTCATAATAAATTCATTTTTGCTCCAAAAATTATGAAAATTTAGGAGTAGCTTCTTGACACCCCATAGAAAATTATCCCACCTTTAGTTTCTGAAAAATGTTTTATTTTTATATTTTTATTGAATTAAATTGTTTTAATCGTATTTAATTGATTAAAAATTCATTTTTAATGATTTTAATATCAAAATTTTTAATAAATTATTTCTAATCATTTTGAATTGAAATAAAAATATTTGATTCAGAAAACATTTATTTTTATTAATTTCCCTATTATTAATCATTTAAACATAATTTAATCGCGTTAAATCAGTTTTAAATATAAATAAGTTTATATAAATTATGAGAAAATTATTCTAATTTGTTTACATCAGAAATCATTCATTTTCTATAAAACTAGTATTCTTGGATCATGAATGGTATTATTAGTCTTATTTACGTTAATTAGACATAATAAAACATTCATTTATGATACAATCTAAATATCTATTTTATAAATATTTTTCTTATAAAATAGAAATACTCATATGGTTTAATGTCTTTATTATCTTTTGTTGGATCATTGTATAACTCAAAATTATTTATTTAATTATTTATGATTAGTGTGTTTATTTTAATTTAGTTAAAGTAACTAACTAATATATTTTGTCTTAATTATTCAAACATATTTTTTTATCTAAATATTCAATAGGTAATAATTATATTATTTAAACCACATTTACAACCTTTCATATATTATTTGTGATATACAACTTTTACATTAACGCGACTTATCATAAAAACTCTAATTCCCCAGATCGACTTAGCAAACCCTAATGCCTTAGACCCTAGTTACCTTAGACTTTTTAGACATTTCCTTATTAGTAAGCTTACACATTATAGGTTGAATTCCTCGGAATTCTCATTACTTAGCTCACGACCGCTTAAGTTGGATTTTGCTCGCTTTCGCAAACTGTGAGTATATCTTTCCCCTTTTTACTATTTTACATTTCGGGGTGACTCATGTACTTACTATCAAGTTTATATTTCCTTTTACTAAAATAGCAATTCTTATGTGTGTTTGCTTGTGTTATTTTGTGTATCTATGACCTGTCAAATCATTAACCGCTGGGCGGCCTGACATTTCAATGAATAGTACTATGGTTTATACCCTTGTGACTCTGTTGAGAGTCCTCGTCATTGCTATGTATTACATTACTACTAGCGCATACTATATATATCTGCTTTCTTCTCTTAGGGTTGATTTGACCCGGATACCACTTATTACATAATTGCAAACAGTATACGACACATGAATTGCAAAACACTTTTCTACTATATTTATTTAAACAGGGTATGCTCACCAATACAATTTTTGTATTGACCAAAATATTTTGTACATGTTTCAGGTTGTTTTGAGATGCATTCTTTAAGCTTTCGGATTTATATTTAGATTTTGATTCATTGTATTTCAATATAGTTGGCAGTTAGAATCGTTGTATTTCAATTCAATGTAATAAACTATTTAATCAATGTATTCAAATTTGCACTTTAGTCCATGAGCTATTGAACAATCATCACTACGTGACACCTCGATGTTTCCGCCATCGGTTGGGGTGTTACAGCAAGCGCTGTCAAACCATCGGTTGTTGCCCGTCACGGGGAAGGTCAATCTAAACCATCAATCGACCAGGCCCATGCAGAGCATTACTGATTCGACGATGAAGACTACGAGGAAAGCTCTTAGGAAGACGACGCTTCTAGAGACTATCGGCACACCCCATATTACTGTCGAGAACGCATAAACAAGTACAACGATAATGCGTCCATTGATTTATCACTCCATACTGGCCCACGGCCTTTGCCGACAAATCAAAATTCACCGCATGCATCTCAATGGCTCCAATACCACCATGACAGCAGCTCCCAGCCAATGTCAAACTATACGATGGCCTCACCGACCCGGTCGACCACCTCGGCATTTTTAACCAAGCCAGGGCCGTCATTGGTTGGACGCTACTCGTCTGGTGCCACATGTTTGCCCAAACATTGATGGGCGCGACACGAGTATGGTTTGACAACCTCCCAATCGGCAAGATCGACGGCTACGAAGAGCTGATCGAAAAATTCTCCTTACACTTCAGCCAACAATGCCGCCACAAACGTGAAAAGATGCAGATCAACCTTTGCAAGCACAGAGACAACGAGCTACTTGAGGACTTCATTGTCTGATTTAACAAAGAAGCCCTTCAGCTAGGAACGGGGAACGATGAAACTCGGACCTCATTCCTAGCAAACGTCAACGATGACAATCTACAGCTCATCCTACAGGGCAAAGATGACATCCTAGAAACTTGGGAAGAGGTCGTCAAAATCGCCAATCTATATGCCCAGCATCAAAAAACAATCCGCTAACCTCAACGGGGAAACAACAACAACTGAAGCCTTAACAATAATCGATCGTCCGTCTCGAGCCACATCTCAGGCTCCACCGATGAAGGTAGATACTCCACTTCTGGCGACGCCAGAAATATCATCGGCAACAAACAAACGCGCGACCAGCGCAGCGTTGGCCGAAGAAAACAAGACTGGACTCCACTCACCAAAACACCCTCCCAGGTATTATCATAAGTCCTCACGACTGGGGAAGTCACGTTCAAACTCCCAAAACCCATGGGAAAGAAGCCCAAGTCATCCTCCCAAAAATACTAGGAGGAGCGGAATCAACTACGCCGCTCATCATCACGACCCTCTTTGGCCACTATCGCACCCGCAAAATGATGTGCGATAGCGACAACATTTTTGGCATAATGTACCAGCAGTGCTTCGATCAACTTGATGACGAAGACAAAGCGCGCCTTGAACCCAATGTGCCAATTGCCAGTTTCTTTAACGAGGTTATTCACCCCCCAGGTAAGTTCGAATTCAATGTTACACTTACCGACGGGATCCATACTCGTTCCAAAACATGCACGTTCCATGTCATCCCCACCAACTCCTCCTACGACATCCTGCTCGGAAGGCAAGGGTTGGCAAAGTTCAACAGCACCGCGTCCACCCCCCACCAGACTATAGGTTCTCCTACAACCATGAGGGTGGCATACATCAAGGGGAATCAAGAGTGCGTCATGACCATCGAACCATCAATTCCAGCTGTTCCACTCAAGCAACCTATCTTCGAGAACGAGAAATGGGTGCTCAATCCCAGCTTCCAGAACAAACCATCACTCTCGGACCAACTTTATTTCACCAGGTACGCATCCATCTTAAACAACTACTGGTGAAAAACATTGATATATTCGCATGGCAATCATCCGACATGATCGACATACCCTAGACACATAGCAGAACACCGTCTTAACACCTACAAGGATGCACGACCAGTTGCTCAAAAGAAACGTCCACTCGGCGCAGATAGAACCAAAGCCATGAATGAACAAATCAATGACCTGCTCGCCACTGGCATCATCCGCAGATGCAACCACCAAACACGGGTAGCAAACCCGATCATGGTCCTAAAAAAGAATGGGTCTTGGTGCATGTGCGTCGACTACAAGGACCTCAACAAAGCATGCCCAAAAGACCATTACCCATTGCCAGAAATTGACTTGAAGGTAGACTCTCTAGCACCATTCAAATTTAAATGCTTCTTGGACACATACAGAGGTTATCGCCAGATTCAAATGGCTCATGAAGACGAAGATAGAACTGCCTTCCGAACAGACAAGGGGATTTACTGCTACACCAAAATGCCATTCGGTCTGAAAAATGCAGGCGCAATTTACCAACGCCTTATGGACCAGGCATTCATCAACCAGATCGGTGTCAACCTTGAGGTATAAGTCGGTGAGTTGGGGGAATTATTACCGTTTGCACCGGACTCTCCCATTGGCTAATTTTTTTGAACGTTGGGCCCATTTCAAAAAGTGACCGTTTGGGTTTTTTAATAAAAAAAACAAAATTTTAATCCTTTTATAAATAATCACCACACCCTCATTTTAAACCACACAACTTTTTAACCATCCAACCAATTTTTATAAAACTTATCCCTTCTTCACACAAAAAAAAATTATTAATGGATCCAAGGCGTTCAAACCCGCAACCCTTTTTCCCGAACACCCCCGCTACTCCTTCTACCCAAGCACCAAACTTTCCCTACCCCACTACACCGCTCGACCCTAGCACATACGGGTTTGGCGGTTTTAGTCAACCACAAAATCCTTGGCAAATGCAAATGCAAATGCATCACCAACAACAATTTCACATGCAAATGCCACCCGTGAACCAAATTCCAATCTTCCCCGCGAGACCTCAATCACAATTCGAACCCGAACACGACTTTATATCCTTAGGCGTCGATGACGAAGTTATACCCGAAACTCAACCAACATCAAAAAAAGACACAAAAGGAAAAAAAACGTGCAATTGAAGGAAAGGCTAGTAGTAAGGCGGATAGTGTTCCTTGGACTCAAGTCGAGCTCGAGGCCCTAGCACAAGCGTGGGTGAACGTGTCTACCGACCCGATACGAAGTAAGTTATTTTTTTATTTCTTTTTTTTTTCAGCCGTAGCCTTTTTTAAGTTATTTTTTTAATTTTTTTTGGCCGTAGCCTTTTATGTATGTTTTAGTTTTTTTTTTACTTTATTTATGAAATATAATTTAGATAATTAATTTAATTTATCACGTGTAGGTACTAATCGAAACCGGGATAGCTTTGGGAACGCTATTTGCGAAGAATTTTTCATGTTAATGCAACGCACGCCTTATCGAAGCACTCATTCCGTTAGTACGAAGTTTAGGGAGATGGGTGAGAACGACGAGAATGTGTTGAAGAAGGCGCTTGGGATGTTTTGCAAAAAGAAGACTGGGGTGGGCGTACATGAGGCCGTATGAGATTTTGAGCGAATGTGACAAATGGAAGTTGGTGCCAAACGAAGTGGCACAAGCAAAAAGAACGAAGACGAGCACCTCGAGAAGTTATAGTGCGGGGGGGGGGGGGGGTCCGATGCTCGTTGTACTATAAATATAAACGATGACCCGGAGTTTGAAGATGATGCTCCCACGCCCGAATCGGAGCGGCCAATTGGAAGGGACCGCGCGAAAAAAGCCGCCTCGAGCACAAAAGGAAAGGAATCCGGTTCGAAACTAAAAGTGGCCGAAAAAATAGATGCCTTGATTCAAAACTTTAACAATTTTAAGGCGGAGCAAAGGAAAGGTGGAATGAAAGAAAGAAGGAGAAGGTAGAAGCCGCAAGTGTAGAGCGGGAGAAGCTTGAGTTGGAGAGGGCACGTCTTGCGTACGATATATCGCAAGACGAAAAGGCGGAGTTTGCCATGATGGAGAAAAGTCTCAACGGCCTTCCCGAGCAAGAAAGAGCGGTGATGTCGGCAATCAAAGACAAGATTGCGAACAAGTGGCTTGGAAAACGAATGCTTTAGATGTTTTTTTATTTATGTATTTTGCTTGTTATTTTTTAAATTTCTATGCATTGTAGGTTGTAATTTTTAAAATTTAATGAAGTTTATCTTTATTTTTATTTTTTACTATTTTTTGTTTATTTTTTACGATTTTAATTTTTTTAGATGTTTTTTTTTAATTTTTTACGGTTTTTTTTTTCATTAAAAAAAATAAGTATGAAATATCTATACATATAATAAACCAAAGCCATTTTAATGACATGGCACTCAAAGAGGCATTCTCCTCCTTGAGTGTGCCATGTGTCATCCCATGTGGCATTTAGATATTTTAGGAAAAAAATTTTTTAAATAAAATTGGATTTTTCTCTATTATGTTTTCTTCCATAATTTTTAAACGTTAATATCTTTTATATACGAGATCTTTTAAAGAAAAAAATTACACCAAATTAACGAGCGTTTTATTATCTTTCCAACGAGTACCATAGTGCTATATAAAAAAACGGAGAAAAAAACGACTATTTTTTTGTGGGGTTTTGTTCATACAAGGAAAAAAAAACACAAAGTGTTCAGGTAAATCATTAATCATGTATAGGCAAGTCACTAATTATGTTCAAATAAGTAAATATGAATTCTATTTTCAACATACGTTAGCATTGAAGTTATACATTGTTTTAGGTCAGATATTATTATTAATATTAGAGTTATAGTTTAAGGTTAGGCGTTAACATTGGAGATATATTTTTAATTGTTTTAGGTTAGGTGCTACTCGAAGCTAAAGCGAAGCATTCTATTTCATATATAAAATTAATATGTCATATTAGATTTCTCAACCCCGGGACTTTCCCGGGGTATAATCTAGTAAAATATATAATTAAATAAAAATGGAAAAGAATAAAAAAAGGAAGGGGCATGGGGGAGTTGGGGGAAACCATTTCCAAACTTTGAGGGAGAAAATCAGGGAAATGACATAGCGCTTATGTGGCACTTGGGAGAGTTGAGGGAAATTATCACCACACCAAATAGTCTTATGGTTATGGAAAACAATAATAATTTTTTTTGGTTGGGATTAGGATATTGACTGCTTCTAATGTCTGATTGTTATTTTTTTTTGGAAATTATGTCTGATTGTTATATGGTGGTGGTATCTTTTTTATGATGATAATTTTAAACGGATATTTTAATGAGTTTTCTTTCTTTAAAGAGAATGTAATTTTGTAAGTAGCTACTTCTGGCTAGGGTAAGTCTTTGAACTTTAATGATTTTCAACACGTGAACACTATAAGCATGTTCAGTGAAATTTCTTTGTTAATATTTCTAACTTCAAAAATGTTATGTTTAAGTCTCACTAAAAATATATTTTTAACAAGCCATGTGTATGATATACATCTTTAAAAAAATACACAATCCATTTGCTTGACTTTTTGCAGGGCAGAGCTATTACTTTGTTTGGAAATAGACCAACTGTCAAAAGGTATATATATATGCAGGGGCAGATCTATGACCACGCCAGGGTGTGCACGGGCTACCCCTTAACTTCGTACGCGAAGTGCAATCTTTTTTTTCTTGTTTTATGTGTAGGATACCCTTGAGCAAAATTCTAGGATACCCCTGAACATGATAGTTGAACTGAAAAAAATGAAAATGGTTACCAGAACTTTTTTCGGATTAAAATTGAGGTGCTGCTTCTTTATTTTAGTTGCAGGTTATTTTTGTTATGGGAAGAAGATGAAAACTCTCTGTATATTTTTATTATTTAACCATGAAGTGGTGGAGTTTTGTACTATCTAAGTTTATGGGCCCACCTAACATGAGACAGAGACATGAGTTTTATTATTATTAATCAACTACTCAAAATTGAACTTTTCAAACTGAAAATACAAGCCACGGTAATTGAGAACACTTTTTATATTTTGTTTATTTTTTAGATCAGGCATTAAATTACAACACTTAAAACTCTTTTTTCATCGTTTACATGTTATTATGAAAAATGTAGATAGTTTTTCTTACTTTTTTTTTTTCTTACTTTTCATACTGAAAATACAAGTCACGGTAATTGAGAACACTTTTTATACCATTTCAAATTGATTTAACTTACATGGAGGTATACTTATGAACCATTCAATTTATGAACAAGTAAAAGAGTTTTAGAAGCAAGTAACTTTTGAGAATGAGAGATATTAAAGAGTAAGAATTACAATGCGTTGATCAGCAACTTTTCAAAAAATGTAGAAGAGACTATTCACGATTGGTGTAACTATTTAAAATAGGTTGTTTTGCTTCAAAATTGTGTTTTTGTATATTGGTATCATAATCATCGTCGTACCACTCATAACTTTTATATAATTTTATTATCAGGGCCATTTTTTCTACTCGCACAAGGTCACCGAGGCCCCCTGCATTCTCAGAAACGCCCCTGGATTTATTAGGTATTTGTTTAGCTTAATTTATTATCGTGTTTTTTCCCATTATTGTGTGAGTATACGGTAAGAAAAATTGGGATACCTCTGACTTTTTGGGCTAGATCCGCCACTGTATATATGTTATAGTTGATGCTTCTGCATATGCAAATTTTATGTTTTTTGAATCTAGTGACATAAACAACCCTTGTTATGCCTTTTCCATTTGCTTGAGTTTTTTAGAATCAAAAATTCTTTTGTTCGCTGCATCGGCTGGCAAACAATTGAAGAGGACTTTATTTTAGAGTGGACCAATTGTTAAAATGTATGATAGTTGATGCTTCATTTCGGATTTGTATCAGTTAGATTTAGACAATGGTCTTACTTTACTTAAATTCAGTCGCTTAAGGTTTTAACTGTTATATATACGTACTACAAAATGATGAATAACATTGCTCCTCGATTGAAATACTACAACTTTTAATAAAGGATGGTTGTACATATAAAATGAATTCTTTTGTAATTGTAATTTTATGTGTCGCTTTGTATTTATTTATGCACAATGAAATTAAATATCAACTATAAGTTGTCAAGGTAATGAACTTTATTAATTTGTTTTTGTAGTTTGTTGACAATGTAGATCAAGAGCAATAGAAAAGAAAATTGTTTCTGAAGAAAACCTCCATCGTCAGGCTTTTGGTAAGATTTGTTCTAGCGTTACCTCCACCCAAAGAGTACTCAGATCAAAATGTCCCCGTTATCACGTAACAACAAACAACACTTTTTCCTCAAACTTGCACACACAAAGATTGACGAATCATATATTGAAAATTTTATTACAGCATATTAGATTTTTTAACCCCGGGATACTCCGGGTTATAAACTAGGTAAACATATTATGAAGTTATTAAACTTTCATAATAGACACCTGGACTTGGAGATTAATTCAACCAGTAACAATAGAAAATATGAACCTTCTTAACTAATAAAAATAACAATATGGCTCCTAAACTTTCTTATCTGCCACTCCCTATTCTTTCAATTTTGGATGAAACATAGACAACTCCTTAACAAGCGTCTCCAAATCCATTGATGAGCTCCCACACATGGAAGAAGCATAATCCGGTCTCCTTTAATTAGTTCCTCACCACTAATCGATACCCACGGCGGACACTGCTCATGTTCCCCTTCAACTACAGAAGACAACTCGGTATCCTTCCCATCGTACTTATCAACCTCTTCCCACGCCTTTAACCCTAAACTCCACGCCTCATCCGCCATCTTCTCCAATCCCGACATATCACGAGTCCTACGCCTTTGCCTCAAAACATTACCAGTCAACCTCCCATTGATGAGCTCCCACCTACCTTTGCTGCTTCAATTGCTTTGTTTTTCATTTCTTTTGCTTTCAATTTCTCAACTGTATCCCCAATCATTGACTCAGCAATTGTGCGAGCCAATAGGGTCGGGTCAGGTACAGTATTTGGCCCTTCACAAACTCGCACGGCTATACCATGGTCCTCAACCAACAACCTAGCATTAATAAACTGGTCGGCCTCCATGGGCCATGCCAGTATCATCACTCCCGCTAAAATCGCTTCCAAAACAGAGTTCCACCCACAGTGACTCAGAAACCCACCCACCGCCCGATGACTCAATATCGCCACTTGTGGAGCCCAACCCTTTATCACAACCCCTCTACCTGACCCAGCCTGAACCAACCACCTTGTTCCGGTTTCACCACAAGAACATAACTAACCCCACTAGCTTCAAGCCCATTAACCAAACCCTCCAATTGCTCACTTGTAAGAAACTTTTGACTCCAAAGCACACATACACCACACACCCATCACCTTTCCCATCAAGCCATCCAACCACATCAAAATCCGACCCATGACCCGAATGCCCATGGGTCATAAGATCCAACCCGCCAAGCAAACTAACCGGCCCGACCCCAAAAACCCTCCCATGACCCAACCACTTTCTCAAATACTCCAAATACTCCCCTCCAATGCATCAAAGGTATTCACAACCCATCCCCAACTCGACTTATTTGCGATATTCCCATCCATAGCCAATCTCCAATCCGGGTTGGATTCATTTCCGACCCGAACCAAAGATGGAAGATGTTCCCATGCAAACGTTGGCGAATTCGGCAATTCGCTAAAAACCGTCATCTCCTGTGATCGAACCAACGACATATTATGGCAGCAATGATCAAAAACCGCGGGTAAGAGCGCACGAGTTGAAAAGAAACATATTCTAGGGATGGCCAACTGGTCAGCTAAGTGTTGTGTCCATCCAAGGAAGAAGTCGGATATTAATGCAACAGGCGGGTTAGTATGTGCACTAAACCATTGCATGATTTGGTCATGTAGTTTGGAAAGTGAGGATATTATGGGGGGGGTTACCATGGTTACCAATATCTTTAACATTTTCTACACCCTTAGGGAGGGTAGGGTGGGGTGGGAAAGGGAGGACCAAGGTTTGGATGTTGGGTGAAGAGGAGAGGAGTGGGCTCAAGATAGGGAGGTTTTTGGGTGTGACCAAGATGGTTATGGTTAGACCTTTGGAGGCTAGGTGGTGGGTTAGGTCTAGTAGAGCGAGCATGTGACCTTGGGCTGGATATGGGAAGACTAGTATGTGTGAACCCATGGAGGGAGAGTTTGGTGTGTGTTTGTGTGATAGAGAGAGGGGGAAGGGTAAGGGGATACGAAGATATTTATGCAAAAAACGAATAAATCATTTTTTTTTTTATAATGGCAACAATCATTTGTAACATAAGGGTCCATGTTTGCTTAAAAATGGTTAGTACACAATAATGTGATTTCCAAACGGGCATCTTCACGTTTGAAACATGTAATTTCTTTTTTGCTTTTTTTTTTTTTTTTTTTTAATGATGACTAACTATAAATTCCAAATTATAACAACTTAATTGTTAGTTGGATCAGTCGGTCGATTATGAAGAATTTAACGGCTAAAGAGAGTTGTATCAAGAAAGTAGGAAATTTGGGAAAGAAAACCCCATAGTTTAGCATGGAGTTATGAGTGAAGGATATGAAGAATTGCTAATAATCGGTATATTTGAGGAAACACAGTTCCCTTGCATTTATTTTTTAATATAGTTTGAAAGTAGTTGTGAGTGAAGGGAAGAAAGAAATATAATGATAAATGTATATAAACTACGATGATTTTTAGTGTAATTTGTGGTTGTGAATGGATGAGAGATAGGAAACCTGATGTGAATGCTCTTATTCGTGATGTGAAACAGTACTTCGTATTCTGCCCGCCCCCAAGCCCCAACTCAAGTCCTTTGACAAGTAGACTTCTGATGGGAAACGGAGTAGGCAACAAATAAAAAATTTGATATCAAATTGAAATGGATCGGCAACGGGTCAGTTGCGATACATATTCACCACTCAACCACTCATTGAACAACCCAATGTGAATTAAGATACGAAAGTAATCACAAGCTTGAACAAGCAATAGAAACCTGGTTACTCTCAGAGAGGTAGACAAACACAATAACTTTTTATATGTTATAAATGTTCATTACTAGAGTGACTCTTTACATCCTTAACTCCTAATTGTCATTACTTCTTGTATTAATGTGTGAGCCTATAAATAAAGGCTTTGTACTTTATATGGACATCAATAAGAAAGTATTTCTCCATTCTCCTTTCTATTCTCTATTGCTAATAGGTGTAGTTTTACAACACGTTATCAACACTTTGCTCTTGAAGGTAAAATAACGTCATCATTCAATCTCTTGCAATTATCCATGCTGTAATTCATACGGTTTTGGGTTAAAAGAAGTTCACATCAATATTATCATACAAATTATTAATTATACGGTGTTTAACAAATCGTATTATATTGTGTTGTATGAAAAAAATTATATAAATCATAAAATATAATAGAGAAAAACTATATAATAATTCATAACATATTCGTACATAAGAGAGACTTGATTGGGAGTTTCGAATAAAAATCATTAATAATGTAACTTTCACTTTTCAAAATCTTTTTGATCCTAAAATATCATATTTTATGAACAACGTCGTTTTTGTTCACTTATATAAAACAAATCTTCAACTTTTTTATTGGATTATTTATGTAGCTTGAGTTTATGATAGAAGACTTTAAGTGGAAATTTAAAATTAATGGTGGCTGCGAAACAGATAGATATTGGCTACCGTTTTACAATTATCCACCATGTGTAGAGATTACACTTCACTCCTTAAGAAATAAGAACTCGTAGCTAATAGATATATAAAATAATAATACTTTGATATGAATTGATTTAATATAAGTGACACATACTAATTCACATGTTTTTTTTATAGTTAATCATGTCGAATCTTGCAAAGCTTGAGTTTATGGCTTTAAATATCACTGGAAAAAATTATTTGTCATGGGTATTGGATGCTGAAATCCATTTGAATGCCAATAATCTTGGGGATACAATTAAAGAAGGGAATAAAACAAATACCCAAGATATGGCAAAGGCGATGATCTTCTTACGCCACCATACTCATGAGGCATTGAAAAGTGAATACCTCACTATCAAAGACCCACTCGTCCTATGGACCAATTTGAAAGAAAGGTATGATCACCAGAAAACAGTGATATTACCAAAAGCTCGTTATGAATGGATCAATTTAAGGTTGCAAGACATTAAGTCTATAAGCGAGTATAACTCGGCAATGTTTAGAATCACATCACAATTGATTTTATGTGGTGAAAGTATTACTGATAAGGAGATGTTGGAAAAAACATTCTCCACCTTTCACGCCTCAAACATATTCTTGCAACAACAATATCGTGAAAGGGGTTTTACCAAATACAGTGACTTAATATCATGTTTGCTTGTGGCTGAGCAAAATAATGAGCTTCTAATGAAAAATCATGAGACTCGTCCAGTTGGCGCAGCCCCATTCCCTAAAGCGAATGTGGCAGCATATAACGACCAAAGTGGAAGTCGTGGTCGTGGTTACCATCGTGGTCGTGGTCACCATCGTGGTCGTGGACGTGGATATAATCGTGGAAATTATCATGGTGTTCAATCTAAAAACACAAAAGTCTATCAAAAGGGGCAAGAAAATGCAAAGAAACCTAGGGATGAAAGTGGTAAAAATAAGAATGTAACCACATCAAATGCATGTCATCGATGTGGAAGTAATAACCATTGGGCACGTGCTTGTCGTACACCCAAACACTTGGTAGCACTCTACCAACAATCCATCAAAAACAAAGGAAAAACAATAGAGACAAACTTTACATATGGAGATGGAAACACTGACGTCCCTAGTGGTTTTCTTGAAGATACAACTCGTTTTGATGTTGATGATTTTCTTATTGATCCAACTAATTCGGATTCTGGTGATATCATGGCTGATGCACCCTAGTTGGATGCTGGCAATTTTTCTTACATATGAATGCTTGAATTTGAAGTTATTTTCCCAATGTTTTGTTTGCTTTGTTTTGTGTTTGTGGTTATGTTTCGTTTAATAAAAAAAATATATAAGACGTTTTATTTATGAAAATTTTTGTTTTGTTTGTTTTGAAGCTTATGGAGCGTTTTAAACATCATATTAATGGTGAAGATATAGGCCTATTTGACAATGCAACTACTCATACAATTTTAAAGAAAAGAAATTATTTCTCTATTTTAATTATAAAAGAGGCAAACGTCGGTACTATATCGGGTAGTTCAAAATTAATTGAAGGTTTTGGAGAAACACATATAGTGTTACCAGGTGGAACACAATTTAAATTTACTAATGCGTTATTCGCCCAATTGTCTCGAAGAAATCTAATAAGCTTTAAAGACATTCGTCTAAATGGATACCATCTTGAGACAACATGTGAAGGAAATGACGAGTACCTTCAAATAACAAATATGATTTCGGGTAAAAAGCATGTACTAGAAAAATTACCCGCACTTGCCTCAGGTTTATATTGCACGAAGATCATTGAAAATGAATCAAATATGGGCATAAACCAAAAGTTTATGGACCAGAACAACTTTATCATTTGGCATGACTGGTTAGGTCATCCCGGATCAACAATGATGTGAAAAATTATAGAAAATTCATGTGGGCATTCTTTGAAACCCCAAAAGATTCTTCAGTCTAAGGACATTGCATGTGTTGCATGTTCACAAGGAAAGTTAATTACTCGTCCATCACTAACTAAGGTGGGGAATGAATCCCTTAGTTTTTTTTTTTGAAAGAATACATGGGGATATATGTGGGCCTATACATCCTTCTAGTGGACCATTTAGATACTTTATGGTCCTAATTGACGCGTCAACTAGATGGTCCCACGTGTGCTTATTATCAAGTCGTAATATGGCATTTGCATGACTACTTGCTCAATTAATACGGTTAAGAGCACATTTTCCTGATTACCCCATCAAGAAAATTCGGTTAGAAAATGCTGTTGAATTTACATCCCAATCATTTAATGATTATTGCATGTCTATTGGAATAAGTATAGAACATCCTGTACCTCATGTACATACACAAAATGGGCTTGCTGAATCTCTTATCAAGAGACTTCAAATGGTGGCAAGACCAATGATTATGAAATCAAAATTGCCAGTTACGGCTTGGGGGCATGCAATTTTACATGCAGCAACACTAATTCGCATCAGGCCAACGAGTTATCATACTTCCTCCCCATTAAAGTGGGTTTTTGGTCAGGAACCAGATATTTCCCATCTAAGGGTTTTTGGTTGTGTCGTATATGTTCCAATCAATCCACCACAACATATAAAGATGGGGCCTCAAAGGAGGTTAGGAATATATGTTGGGTATGAATCGCCATCTATTATAAAGTATTTAGAGCCAAAAACAGGTGATTTGTTTACGGATCGTTTTGTTGATTGTCATTTTGATGAATCAACATTCCCAACATTAGGGGGAGATGAAAAGCAGATAAATGGTGATATATGTTGGAATGAATTATCGTTATCTCATATGGATCCTCGAACTAAACAATGTGAACTTGAAGTTCAAAGAATAATTCATTTACAAAGATTAGCGAATCAATTACCAGATGCATTTACTGACCCAAATAGGGTGACTAAGTCACATATACCAGCTGCTAATGCTCCAATTAAAATTAGTGTCCCGGAAGGACAACCACATATTGCTAACGAGTCTAATGCACGCCTGAAGCGTGGTAGACCAATCGGTTCCAAAGATAAAAATCCTCGAAAGAAAAAGGGAGAAAATAATGAACATGGTCAAATCGAGGTAGCTTCAATGCCAGAAAAAGAATCTCATAAAGAGACGCTAGATATGATGGTTCAAGATGAACATAAGGTACCTGAAAATGAAGAGATCTCAATAAACTACATCATGTCTAGGAAGGTATGGAACCGAGACCAAGTCCACGTCGATAATGCTTTTTCTTATAATGTAGCGCTAGAAATCATGGAAAGCAATGAGCGGAATTAAATTCCCTCACGAAACGTGAAGTTTTTGGACCTGTGGTTCAGACACCTAAAGGTGTAAAGCCCGTTGGATATAAATAGGTCTTTGTACGAAACGTAATGAAAAAAATGAGATTACACGTTACAAGGCACGATTGGTAGCACAAGGTTTTTCGCAAAAACCTGGAATTGATTATGAGGAGACTTATTCTCCGGTGGTGGATGCAACGACTTTTCGTTATCTTATTAGTCTGGTAATACAAGAAGGGATTAATATGCGTCTAATGGATGTTGTGACAGCCTATCTTTATGGCTCACTTGATACTGAAATTTACATGAAACTACCTGCAGGATTTAAACTACCAGAATCATGTAAATCAAGTTCTCGAGAACACCTTTTCAGTTAAATTAAACAAATCATTGTATGGGCTAAAACAATCTGGGCATATGTGGTACAATCGCCTTAGTGAATATTTGCTGAAAGAAGGTTATAAAAATGATTTTGTTTGTCCATGCATTTTTATAAAAAGATCAAAATCTAAGTTTGTTATAATCGCTGTATACGTTGATGATTTAAATATAATTGGAACTCCTAAGGAGCTCCACAAAGCGATTGAATACTTGAAAAAAGAATTTGAAATGAAAGATCTTGGAAAGACAAAATTTTGTCTCGGGTTACAAATTGAACATCTTGAAAATGGGATACTTGTGCACCAAGAAACCTACATAGATAAACTGCTCAAAAGGTTTTACATGGATAAATCACATTCACTTAGAACTCCAATGGTTGTAAGGTCTCTTGATGTTGAAAAGGACCCCTTTAGGCCACCTGCAGACGAAAAAGAAATTTTTGGCCCAGAAGTACCATATCTTAGTGCAATTGGTGCATTAATGTTCCTTGCTAGCCATACACGACCAGATATATCATTTTCATTAAATTTGCTAGCAAGGTATAACTCATGCCCAACAAGGAGGCATTGGAATGGGGTAAAACAAATATTCCGGTACCTTCAAGGTACTAAAGATATGGGCTTGTATTTTACTAATCAATCGAAAACAGGTTTGGTTAGATTTGCAGATGCACGTTATATGTCTGATCCTCACACTGGTCGATCTCAAACGGGATATTTATTCACACACGGAGGCACTGCAATTTCATGGCGTTCCGTGAAGCAAACTATCACAGCCACTTCATCTAACCATGCAGAAATATTAGCAATCCATGAAGCATACATGTTTATTTCCAATACCATTTATACCGATCAAATTATGCTCACCCGATCCCTTCTCACACTCTCACACACTATATACACGAGCACTAGTGTTAATAATCGACTGAGACACTTGAAAATTATAAAAAATACATATATATACACTCGCATTAATGTTTATACATAGTGTACATACACACGCATAAAAGCATGAATATGGACACACGCATACTCACACATATGCCTGCGAGTATATGTGTGCGTGTATAGAACTGAACAAAGGCCACAAATATCGTTTTTGAACTCAAGATATAACATACATAAAATGACGATTTTGAGAACCATATGTTAAAAGCCGAGAAATATATGTTAAACATGTTTTAACATGAGAATTGGAACACATGTGTTAATAGGCCGAAGAACATGTGTTAATAATGGTAAAACATGTGTTAATGGCATTTTTCACACAAAAAGATCCAAAACATATGTTAACATACCATGCTTTATGCAAATCTTTAACATATGTATCATATGGTAACATGTAGTAAACCAAGACACCGTTTTTGACACAAATGGTTATTTATGGTTACCAAAAACAAGAGTTTTCAAGATACACAAGCTTAAATCGTACATCTTTTTCAAAGGTACAAACCATAATACGTAATAATTGTCACATGTATGGACATCCCTACAATACACAAAGTCCAAAGACATACAAATCGGGTGAACAATTTGGATGGTAAATAATCCAGTAAACAAACTTAAGTTATCCTTATTAATCTAGGGCACCTTTGTATAGACATTCCCACATCGGATTCAGTCCCATCTTAGCAGTCAGATATCATATCAGGTGAGTTCTCATGGCCTCTTTTTGCTATTTTCATAACATGCGTACAAGTTTAGTTACATTTTGACTATTATGTGAACATGAGACAATAAGGTTCAGAGTACTCATAAGCTCTTTTGTCATTAATTTCACTGTAATCATTAGCTATAGACTTAGCCATGAAACACCGGAATAGATCTATTGGGTTGACACCCCCACTTTTGGTTAGTCGCTCTAACTGGATTACAGTCATAAAGAGAATGCTAGTATTTCACATTTATTCATTGTCTTTATTGTATAATGGGCGATGCACAACATCGTCAATGTTTGGTTACGGGCTCATGTTAGTCACATAACGATCATTGTCTTAGCTAGGCAATGGTTTAGTCTTCCATGGTTTATATATACATTAAAACCCGTGAACTCACCAACTTTGTTGTTGACATATTTTATTTGCATGTTTTTCAGGCAATTAATCATGGAGCATGGAACTTAGAGTTGTGCACTAGCATCTAGGGATATTTTGAACGGTCTTTTGTCAAATGATTTTAGAACAATGTTGTTTGAAGTACGGTTTTAAGACAATATGTTCTACTTGCATGACTCTTGTGCTTGAAAACCTTTAGAAGTTACATCCCGTGATTTCGCCTAGGCGGGGTGTGACACTTAGTTCCACATTTTTGTGGTCGTCACTTTTCGCTAAAGCCTGAATTGCGCTTCCCTAATAAATATTCTATTTGTAATAAGAAGGTTGACTATCAGTAAAACCATCTTTAGAGCATGCTTATAAATCTGTAAGATCCACGTATAATTAGTCAAAGCAATAAGCAAAAATTTAAAACTCCATCCAAGTAACAGTATGCAGGTAGAACTAACATGGTAATTAGGTAATCCCTGAAATATGGATGTTGTTAATACACAGTACATCCCAAGTCAAATGATAAAATTCTATAAATATTGTAGTATACAATATTTATTTATTGAAAGTTACGTATTACAATCCGTATAGATTTTGGTTGCATGTAAAATATCATAAAAAAGTTTAATGTTACCCAATAATGGATATATGAATCAACAAATATTTGAGTCGACGTGATTTCAAAACAAATAGTGAAATGAATAATAACATATTTATTGTAATGGAATGCAAACGGACATTAAAATAAAAGTAAATAAATATAGTTTAACAAAACATACAACTAAAAAATTATAAAAAAAGAAAATTAAATGATTCATGCAAAATATGATCGCATACTTATTCACAAATCTCCAAATACGATCGCATACTCTCTTTTATTTAAATGACAATCTAATTATACATCTGTATGTATAGCTTTCGGCTAGAAATAAATATGTAGCCAAAACATACCTTATCTTGATTTCATAATTGCTTATTCTTATTCTTATTTTGCTGCAGGTGCAAGGAATTTTCGGATTCCTTTGTTGGTTGTAATGTTGGCCAAGAAAACAACAAACATCCTCTCTATGAATTCAATACGTTTGAAGCTTCAACTTTAAAACCTACTGGTATGCTATCGGTATCATCTTCAATAAAGCTCTCAATATTGTAAACCAAAGAAAAAGCTAACATTCTTCCCATGTGATGCAAATAAGAAACAGATTCAGATGATTTTTCAACAATCTAAAGTTTTAAATATAGATAAGTTAAAATGCACTAATTTGTGATCGAATCATAAAACCAATACAAACAATTTGAATTTATTTGACACCGAAAGAGCACAAATCGGTCGTATTCCTTCAAAAACCGTCTGATTCCAACAATAGTGTCAGCCATTTCTTTCGTTTGAGGCCCATCATAGCCTTAAGATAGATTTTTGAGTTAATATTTTTATCATCCTATGCAACTTTGCATGATAAAGATCCAACAGAAAGTGAGCATAATAGTTGCTACATACTTATAATTAAAAAACCATTATTGGATTAAGGACTCAAGAAATGTGATACTAAATTTGTCACTCCTTACAGCCTTACAGGTATCCGGATTTGTTTAGCAAACACATATTTTAACAATGGATCATAACTGAAATAACAAAAAAGAACCAAAATATAAACCAAGTACAATGTGAGTGTTACTAAATACCATTAGTCATTTAAAGACATGTAATAATATGCTTAGCTGTAATCTAATCAAAAACATTTATTTTTATCTGTTTATTGAACTAAAAATAAAACTTCTAATAATTTGATCTTCTCTTTTTTGAGTTCCCATTTGGGAAAACTAATATAAGATTTCATGAATTATGACAGCTAACCAAATCCTGTCACACAAAATCAAAAACCATTAAAAGGTTAAAGAAACTAATGCAAACATCAAAAAGCACAAAACGGTCATAAGCAAAACTTATGTTTTTAACGGAACAAAATTAAGGGAATAGAAATAAAGTATACCAAGTTAAAAAAAAAAACTTACTATGCGTTTTAGCGAAGGGTGATTGGTAGCGTTTAGGCGGAGGCGGAGGCGTTGTACGGTCCAAGGTTCTGGACAAATATTTGGTCTCGAACGCCATCTTGAACTGCATTCCACGACTTTTAGATGCTTCAAAACATTATTGTGAATCAAACAATTTGATTAAAAGTCAGAGAAATAATCATATACACATGCTCAAAAAAATACCTTGTATAGCCGATTGGAAGGAGGATTTGACAGTACAACACAATTTTAGATATTTTGATTCTTTGTTAAAATTACAAATTGAAAACAAGACAAGATTAAAAATTAAAAACCAATATTAAATATTTAAACTAACACATCATCTCTAAGTTTTTTTTTTTTTTTTAGCTAAAGTTACATACTGAAAAGAAAACAACACAATGTTACATATAAAAAATAAAAATCACAAGCCAATTCAATGAAATTCATCATCACAATGCGCTCAACAAAGAACCATATCTACACATGAAAAGGATAATAACGGAAAAGGAAAATTGGTATGAAAGTCGTTAACGGAATTTGACATATAGTGACCGGAACCCTTGTTAGACAGCCGACCCACCTCGAAACCTTACAGTCAAGGCAAAACAAATTAAAAAATAAAATAAAATTTCCTCAAACAAATCATCAACTTCGATTAATTTCACCATAATGTTAAAAGCTAACAAAAACATAAAAACTTAATTAAATGTGATACAATGTAAAGAGCCAAGATCAACTTAATAGACATATCCAATTTAGCTTTAGTAACCGTTTGCAGCTTCCAGCCATGGCTATAACATATAAAACAAAATTAGGGCAAAAAAATGACAAGTTCTTCCCCTTCTTTAACTGATTTGATATATAAAGCCAGTGGCAATGTAATGATTAAAATTGAAATTTGATATATCAGTGAAGATGAATACCAAACATTATTTGGGAAAAAATGTATACACAATATAGGAAAAAAAAGATAACTTAAACCAATAAGTGGTTACAGTCTATAACATAAAGATTAAGATTGAAATTTTCACAATTTAACATTGACATAAATCTAATCAGTAAAACAACATCAGTGAAGATGAATACCAAACATTGTTTGGGAAAAAGTATACCAGAACAAAGATAAAAAAAAACATAAATATTGTTGTTAATTTAAAATTGGAAAACTTAAAAATATATCGATAAAATCGGTATTTAAGATAGCCAATAAAGATAACAATACATAAACCAAACTATACCCATAAAACATAAATATAACAAAGAACCTTCAAACACACATAGCAGAACCTACAAACATATAAAAAATAATAACAGTTTCCTTGACAAACTATACCCAGCAAACATAAATACAACAAAGAACCTTGAAATCACATAGCGGAACCTTCCAAACATATTAAAAATAATAACAGTTTTCTTGAAAAACTATACCCAGAAGACATAAATGCAATAAAGATCCAAAATATACCCAGAAAGCCTAAATACAAGAAAGAACTTTCAAACATATAAAAAATACTACAATGAGGGTATACATATATCGAAGATCACTAACCCAGAAAAATATTTGGGTTAATTCAACAGTCACAAAATGGCAACTCCATATCAGATCAACAACTTAATAGATGAAATCAAATGATTTAAAATTGCCTTCACTCGAAGAACAGACCTAAGCTCTAAAACGTCTCTGGAATCTTCATGCAATTCATCGTCATCGGCATCTTCAATCGTTGTAATGCAATACCCTTTTGATTTAGGGTTTCGATTACATAAATTGTAACATCGCATATTTTTCCCCAATTATTAAATAAAATCACCACTTTACTTAAAAATAACCATGTCTAAATATGATTCATTTCAAAACATTAATTATAATAAGAATAATAATAATAACCATATAAAAAAAATCTATGGAAGTTTAGTTATAAAACATGAAACCATCCTCCATAACCCAAAACCAAACATACTAAAGCCAACTTCTTTTCTTTAAAAAAAAAAAGTTTCTGAGCCCAGCCCACCACCCAAGACCCGACCCAACAACCTATTCTTGTTGTCTTCTTCCTCTCGCTGCACAGCCAAACCGGGCACCAAGAAACCGACCCTCCAGTTTAATAATGGTAATGTTACGCGATTCTGGAAACCTTAATAACTGCCCTTAAATCCTCGTCAATTCCAGCTCAGTAAATTCGTGCCAATCATTCCATAATCGAACGAATACGCGTCTTTGACCATTGGCGAGTCAAAACTTAAAAACATTCCATATAGACCACGACACTATAAATTGAGCACCAAGGATCGTTCTGAATTATACAGAAAACAAAACCTCACCATCACCTTACACACACATTCATTCGTTTACGCATCACGTTATTCTTTTGACTTTCTCGTTGACTTCAGTTTTGGATAACATTACAACTAGTAAGTTTCCATTGATTACATGCTATTGTTCTTTGATAAGGTCCGATCAATAACCCTATTGATACAGGGGTTATTGCTCGTCAATTAGTACAGTTGTGGATTTAGGGTTTTAAGGCTTATTTGGGGAAGACGACTCTGAGTCATGTCTGTTTATATATAACGCAAAACACAAACAAACACAACTTGATCCTCAGATCAGATGGTTATGTTGCTGTTGTGTAATCAAGTTGCTCGGGTTCGAGTCCCAGCCACCACAACCTTTTTCTTTCTTTTGTCTAAAAACTCTTTCCTTTTTATATTATTGTTATTTTCTTTTAAAATGATTTTAAAATACCAAAACCACTCTATAAATCCTATAAAATTTATTTTATGCAATTCAAATGATTAAGTTTATTATACAATTTTTTAGTTTTCAAAAATCTTTTATTTATTCTATATAATAAATATTACAAATTTATTCTATTATAATTATAAAATTCTATAAAAATATCAAAACAATTTTATAAAATTCCACAAAAATTATTCTGAGTTTATAAAACAATAAACATTCCAGAAATGATTTTTATTTTCGAAAAATCATTTATTTAATATTTTTAATCAATTTTTGTTACTTTTAATCATAAATAAATTATAATAAATTCATTTTCAATATTTTTGCTCCAAAATTTTATATAAATTATTTCTGTCCATTTAGAACAGAAATACAATTTTTAATTTAAAAATTCTTTAATTTTGATATTTTTAGATATTAAAGTTATATTTTTGCAAAATAGAAATAAATAGATTAAATATTCTATTTTTAAGAAAATAATTTTATAAAAATTATTTTTATACTTAAAACCTTATAATGTGACCATCTTTAATCTAAAGTCTACAAAAAGAATTTTGTTTATTTATTTATCGAATTTCTTTTATTTAATAAACAATTTAATTATTAATCAAACGAATACCTATCCCCAAATTAGGAACCCTAGAACTACTGTTAGACTAGAAAACTTAGACTTATTTTATTGCTTTGAACTTAGGGTAATACTTGGAAATCGTTGTGCCACATTTATTCTATATCAAGGGATTCAACACTATCATTAAGGTGAGTTTACATAGCCCCTTTTTCTCTTTTACATTTTTTGGGTGAAACATGTTTAAACATTTTATACACTATCATTTACTCATTCTTACTTGTGATTCAATTACACTATCATTTACTCATTCTATCATTTGACTGTAACAAAAAGACACAGTACAATCATTAACATTGATCAAGCCGCCTGTTTAGATTATAGCGCTATAGGTCTGACAAACCCATCCCCCCGCATAAATTCAGGGATGATCGAAAACAGTAACAACATTTAACTAACTTGCGAGTTAGGTCTCAGTCGACACAAGGTTTGATTGTACAAAGACGCATTGTTACATGTCGGACTCATACTCTATCATTATACAACTGTGATTGTTGTACAAACTATTGTTATCTATTACATTCGAAAACCTATGTATTCTCACCAACTTTTGTTGACCCAAAATATTTTCAAACTTAACATGTTTTAGGTTGTACTTGCTTGAAGATTTGAGTTAATGCTTGAAGATGTGTACATAGTATTATTCATTTTGATGTACGAATTCTTGTAGAATAATTGTATGTAATTTATTTAAATCATTTAATGAAATTTATTATTCACCATGAGCTACTGAACAATCATCAATACGTGACATCCCGATGTTTTCGCCATCGGTTGGGGTGTTACAGATTGGTATCGGAGCCATGGTTATAGGGAATTAGGTTATTAGAAAAATAATCTAGTCTATAACCATAGGATTTAACCAGTACTTGTTTCTCTTACTTGCTTCTCTACTTATTCCTATTCTCTATCTCCCTCCTACTACTTATCCCTACTTAAATCCTTACAAGAAGATTGCTCTCCATCACTGGATCTACTCTTAGACTAATAGGACAAAATCCTCAGGTTTAGCCTGAACCACCTTGAAATCTCGTCGAAGTTCTAGATTTTAATAACGAACACGTGCAATCTGGAAGGGTGAACGCCTGTATTCTGAGTCTTCTGTCTAGGCTGGCATTGCGCATATATCCCAATCAGACGAGGGACCCGGATGCCTACCTGGGAATTCTCAGGATGAGTGTTCACTTATAGGCTAAAGCATGTCTTCACTATGTTATTAGAATCTAGAATCTTTGATAAGTCAACGTTTTCGTTTATTCGTTTTAATTAATGGATAAATGATTACATTCCTTATATTACCTCATTCATTTCATTGTGTCTCTTACAGATCATGCCTCCACGTCGCAGCGCTCGCCTTAACAGTGGTGACAATCATGATGAAGGGAGTAGCAATCACAACCATAACCACGACACTAACCACAACAACTACAATAACAACAACAATGGCGTTGATGCCCAACTGGCTGCGATCATTTCCCAACAAATGGCGCAACAAATAGCAACTCTGGTTCCTAACTTACTGGCCCAAGTCATCCAGATGAACGGAAACAACAATGGAAACGGAAACGGCAATGGAAACGGCAATGGAAACGGCAATGGGAACAGGAATGAAAACGGGAATGGTCTCCCAGTCTGCACTCTCAAACACTTTAATACCTGTAACCCTCCTAAGTTCAGTGGGGATGAAGGAGCTATTGGCCTCCTACAATGGTTCGAGGGTATTGAGAATGCCTTCATTAACAGTGAGTGTCCCGATAATTTTAAGGTCCGTTATGCTATGAGTGTTCTTCACAAACGAGCACTCACTTGGTGGAATGAGGAAAAACGCACCCGTGGAGCTGAAGTTGCACTTGCTATGACCTGGGATCAAGTCAAGGAGATAATGAAAGCGGAATTTTGCCCATGTAACGAGGTCAAGAAATTAGAAGACGAATTCCACACCCTCGCTCAGGATAGTGGGGAAAACCTTTCTTATAATACCCGCTTCCATGAGCTCAGTCTGTTGTTGCCCCATAAGGTCACTCCGCTACCCGTAGCCATCGAGAAGTATATCGGTGGTTTACCCATGCAGATACAGGACACGGTATGGGGAAGGAATCCTGCTACCCTCGAAGAGGCCAAGCGTCTAGCAGCTACCTTAACTGACAATCACGTAAAGAACGGGACCTTAGTTCGGAAAGGCGAGAAAGCAAGTATTGTAGCCGCGATAACTACTGAGAACCAGAAGCGTAAGACAAGGGATCCTGATGCAAACCTCACTACACAAGTTTCTAACAAGAAACCTTATATAGGAAACTATCCATTGTGTAACACATGCAAACGACATCATCCCACTGCTTCAGCGTGTCGCTTGTATACCAATTGTGGTAAGTATGGCCATCTGGTCAACACATGTCGTGAGGCCCCAAATCCTAATGCCAACCAACCAACCAACCCTGCTCAGGCTGCTAATCCTAATCGTCCTGGTAGATACAACTATGGTCAATGCTATGAATGTGGAGACCCAAATCACTTCCGTAACCGATGCCCTAAACTAAACCGAGATCAAGACCCTCCAGCAACTTAACAACAAGACCCACCATTCGAATGTTGTTTGCTTTTATGTATTGACGCTATTTGATTCAAGTAATAAATTCTAGTATTGAAATTTTGTCTGAGAGTTGTTTATATGGTATAATCATAAACGCTTGGATGCATGCTTGTTTGAATGTGAACTAATTGCTATCTAAATCTATACAACTACAACTCATATACTATACTCGTTATACTTATAAACTTGCTTGCATAAACATATTATCAATTTGCAATTTATGCTACATAGAGGATAAAGTACTTGCTCAACAGTTAGTTGAGTATCAAATAACCTACTCAACGATTGGTAAAGGTCATCATGCTTTTTCAACAGTCGGGAGAGGCCCTACAACCTGCTCCACGACTGGTGGAGGCTATCGAACCTGCTCAACAATCGGTAGAGGTTCCTACTCACTAACTGGTGAGAGTCTTTTCCCCTGCTCAACGGTTGGACTCATTATATACAAAGGTTCAACCACATGGGTATTTCTGCATTACTTACATGTGTGATAGAGTAATAGAAGGACACAAAACCCTAATGTAAGGTAAATTGGTGATTGCGGTCCAGAACGTAATCATGAATTTACAGGTACGTTAAGGTAGTGTGAAATTCTATCAAGGTTCCGGGAGATAACCAAATGTAAACTCTAGTTATCTGGTAGTTCATTTAGTCAATCAACTCACACATAACACGAGACAGATTATTCTATTCATGTTGTGCCCTAACGCTACACTTGTCCTAATCTCTACCCAGTCATCCGCAACCCTGTGTTTTTAATAATAACTTCGGGACGAAGTTTCCAAAAGTAGGGGAGACTGTAACATCGCATATTTTTCCCCAATTATTAAATAAAATCACCACTTTACTTAAAAATAACCATGTCTAAATATGATTCATTTCAAAACATTAATAATAATAATAATAATAATAATAATAATAATAATAATAATAATAATAATAACCATATAAAAAAATCTATGGAATTTTAGTTATAAAACATGAAACCATCCTCCATAACCCAAAACCAAACATACTAAACCCAACTTCTTTTCTTTAAAAAAAAAAAAAGTTTCTGAGCCCAGCCCACCACCCAAGACCCGGCCCAACAACCTATTCTTGTTGTCTTCTTCCTCTCGCTGCATAGCCAAACCGGGCACCCAAGAAACCCGACCCGCCAGTTTAATAATGGTAATGTTACGCGATTCTGGAAACCTTAATAACTGCCCTTAAATCCTCGTCAATTCCAGCTCAGTAAATTCGTGCCAATCATTCCATAATCGAACGAATACGTGTCTTTGACCATTGACGAGTCAAAACTTAAAAACATTCCATATAGACCACGACACTATAAATTGAGCACCAAGGATCGTTCTGAATTATACAGAAAACAAAACCTCACCATCACCTTACACGCACATTCATTCGTTTACGCATCACGTTATTCTTTTGACTTTCTCGTTGACTTCAGTTTTGGATAACATTACAACTAGTAAGTTTCAATTGATTACATGCTATTGTTCTTTGATAAGGTCCGATCAATAACCCTATTGATACTGGGGTTATTGCTCGTCAATTAGTATAGTTGTGGATTTAGGGTTTTAAGGCTTATTTGGGGAAGACGACTCTAAGTCATGTCTGTTTATATATAACGCAAAACACAAACAAACACAACCTGATCCTCAGATCAGATGGTTATGTTGCTGTTGTGTAATCAAGTGGCTCGGGTTCGAGTCCCAGCCACCACAACCTTTTTCTTTCTTTTGTTTAAAAACTGTTTCCTTTTTATATTATTGTTATTTTCTTTTAAAATGATTTTAAAATACCAAAACCACTCTATAAATCCAATAAAATTAATTTTATGCAATTCAAATGATTATCTTTATTATACAATTTTTTAGTTTTCAAAAATCTTTTATTTATTATATATAATAAATATTACAAGTTTATTCTATTATAATTATAAAATTCTATAAAAATATCAAAATGATTTTATAAAATTCCACAAAAATTATTCTGAGTTTATAAAACAATATACATTCCAGAAATGATTTTTATTTTCGAAAAATCATTTATTTAATATTTTTAATCAATTTTTGTTACTTTTAATCATAAATAAATCATAATAAATTCATTTTTCAATATTTTTGCACCAAAATTTTATATAAATTATTTCTGTCCATTTAGAACAGAAATACAATTTTTAATTTAAAAATTCTTTAATTTTAATATTTTTAGATATTAAATTTATATTTTGGCAAAATAGAAATAAATAGATTAAATATTCTATTTTTAAGAAAATAATTTTATAAAAATTATTTTTATACTTAAAGCCTTATAATGTGACCATCTTTAATCTAAAGTCTACAAAAAGAATTTTGTTTATTTATTTATCAAATTTCTTTTATTTAATAAACAATTTAATTATTAATCAAACGAATACCTATCCCCAAATTAGGAACCCTAGAACTACTGGTAGACTAGAAAACTTAGGGGCCATTTGACAACGTCTGAATGGGTAAGTGCTGAACCAGTAAGAGGTCTGAATGGTTAAGAGGTTCTGAATGATCAAGTGCTGAATCATTAAGTGGTGTTTGGTTGAACATCTGAATATAAAAAAATATTACACCTATTACCCACCCCACCTCACCCCACCCCACCCCACCCCACCCCACCCACCCTATCTTTCTCCTTAATCTACACAAACACACACTCAGATCTGTCTTTCTTTTCTTTCTTTCTTTTATCTTTCTTCATTATTTCTCTTCTTCATTCTTTTCTTTCTTTCTCTTTAACATTGATGCTGAAAGATTAGGGTGGAGCTATGGTGGCAATCGATTAGGAATAAGGAGCCGGAGGAGGTCGGAGGAGGAGAGGAGTAAGGGTGGCGGGCGGTCGGAGGAGGAGATGAGCAATCGTGTTTTTTTTCTTGTTTTTGAACAGCAGCAAGACACACAAGGATCATCTCTGAATGGTTCAGACTTGTGCCTATATCTGAATCAGTCAGATCTCCATTCAGACGCTCGTTCAATTCAGAGGCTCGCGCCAAACAGTCTGAATCCCCTTACCTCTTATTCGGTCAGAGGTTTCCCCATTCAGAGATCCATTCAGACCATGCCAAACAGCCCCTTAGACTTATTTTATTGCTTTGAACTTAGGGTAATACTTGGAAATCGTTGTGCCACATTTATTCTATATCAAGGGATTCAACACTATCATTAAGTTGAGTTTACATAGCCCCTTTTTCTCTTTTACATTTTTGGGGTGAAACATGTTTAAACATTTTATACACTATCATTTACTCATTCTTACTTGTGATTTAATTACACTATCATTTACTCATTCTATCATTTGACTGTAACAAAAAGACACAGTACAATCATTAACATTGATCAAGCCGCCTGTTTAGATTATAGCGCTATAGGTCTGACAAACCCACCCCCCCGCATAAATTCAGGGATGATCGAAAACAGTAACAACATTTAACTAACTTGCTAGTTAGGTCTCAGTCGACACAAGGTTTGACTGTACAAAGACGCATTGTTACATGTCGGACTCATACTCTATCATTATACAACTGTGAATGTTGTACAAACTATTGTTATCTATTACATTCGAAAACCTATGTATTCTCACCAACTTTTGTTGACCCAAAATATTTTCAAACTTAACATGTTTCAGGTTGTACTTGCTTGAAGATTTGAGTTAATGCTTGAAGATGTGTACATAGTATTATTCATTTTGATGTACGAATTCTTGTAGAACAATTGTATGTAATTTATTTAAATCATTTAATGAAATTTATTATTCACCATGAGCTACTGAACAATCATCAATACGTGACATCCCGATGTTTCCGCCATCGGTTGGGGTGTTACATAAATCTTGTAAAACACATATTAAATACATCAGTACGTTATTTGACCATCTTAATAATAAGATCTTGAAACAGATCTTGTCATAAACACAAAAACAGATCTTGACATAATCACAAAAACAGATATTGACATAAGCACAAAATAGATCTTTAAAATCGAAACAATGTAAATCTTTAATGTAATCATAAATACAGATTTGTAAATCGGATTAATGACAGAAAAAATATAAAAATAGATCTTGAAAAGATGTTTTATGTAATACCCGTTTGATCTAGGGTTTTGATTCCCTAAATCCCAAATCTTAGAATCGATAAATGATGATAGTATAAAAGATGCGGCGCAAGAGAAAAGACATTACCTGATGTCGATTATTGAAGTTGGGTTTGGAGTCTAGGGTTGAATGAGAATAAGAAAGATAGAGATCCTAGGGGTGCCGTCTTTTGAGAATGAGAAATGTTATATAAATAGACTTTTATATGAGGGTATTTGGGTAAGAAATTAGGGTCATGGGTCAGGTAAAATAACCTAAACCCAAGATAAATGAGTTGAAATGGAGAGCATAGAATGGTGCCACCTCAGCCCAAGTTACTCCTTTATTATATCTATATATACTATATAGTGTATTCTGGATGGGCAACATCGTCATTTAATATTTATTTATATGGGTAATAATGTAATTTCATTATATTGGTAAGACAAATTTAATATGAGAATTTAATACAAGTCAAGTTTCATTTATAATCTCTTTTTTATTAATTTTGTTTTTGTTTTTGATATTTATCATTGATGCATTTTTAAGACGATTGTTTTTTTAATTTGACAAAATTACAAAAGTCGTCATTTATGTTTATAGTGAATTGCAAACCATGTCCATTAGAAACACAAATTACAGAAAATGTACTTTATGTTTACAAATCTTTACACGTTATGTCCTTTGACACTAACTCAGTTAACTTTTCTTGTTAAATATGGCCAAGTGGATCCCATGTAAGGGTAGATTAGTCTTTTTACCCATTTATTATAAAAATAATCTTTTAATACATAAACTATATACACACACAACTCTCTATTTACTGTTTTTATGAAATCATCTCTGTTTAGGAGTTTGTTTCTTTGTTACAACACATATAACATATACTTTTTTTAAAACAAAAAATAAAGTAATAGACAAGATATGGAGCAAAATATTTATTGTTTTTATGAAATCTTCTCTGTTTAGGAGTTTGTTTCTTTGTTACAACACGTATAACATATACTTTTTTTTAAACAAAAAAAAAAGTAATAGACAAGATATGGAGCAAAATATTGATTGTAAGTTTCTTAGTTAATTTATATCAAATGTTTTGTTATTGTTAGTTATTGATGTTAGCAACCATTTATATTATTGGAAAATTAATAGTTAAGTTTGCTTAGGTAGAGGAATCAAATTAGAAATCTTTGTTTAACACCTCATAAAACATGTTTAAAACTAAACGAAATTGTTTAAATTCAGATACATATAGTCTGGTTTTTATTAATTTTTCTTTGATACTAGTGTTTATCTCCTCCCAAAAATAGCTAGAGTGTGAACTTCAAATAGATAGAATCAGAATTAGAGTAATTTTTGTTGTTTAACTTTTGTACATTGACAATTAGTTAATGGCATTTGATTGTTTAACAAGTAAGGAATACGTTTATATTACGCTCACCAAAAGAGGATCGGCAACACCCGCTGCTGTAAATTATAAATTGTCGACTCCACTATAACGTGCGAGCTCACAATACAATATCCCGCCCGCATAAACAAATTTTGTACCATAAACACACATAGGGGCTCGAATGTAACATATTATTACTTAGGTGCTTTAACCAACCGGCATAGATTGTCACCTTACTTTCCTCACCGTTTAGACGGCGCTTCAAATCGAGAAGAAAACAAACAACGAGTCGATTAACCAAACAACGTGCAGTCCCGCTGCAACGCGCGAGCTTCTGCTAGTATATATATATATATATATATATATAGATATAGACTAGATTATATCCCGGAAGCTTTCCGGGATAGATAAATCTAATATGATGTGATAAAATATGTGTTATAACGTAACATAGAAATTAATGTACTATAATATGAAGAAAAAAAATAATTTTAATCATGTGAATAAGAATGAAAATGTATATTAAAAAGAAGATGTATATTTGGATGAGGAGCAGAGCTAGAAACAACCATTGCAGGGCGTGATTGAGGCGGTAGTCTTGAAGGTTTGACTTTTTTATTTTGGAAAGGAGCGGTTATAACCTATTCTGCCCTTGATGAAAATATAATTCCTAGTTTGAACATGATTAGTGATTTGCCTAGACATTATTAAGAATTACCTGAACACATTGTGTTTTTTCCCGTATGAACAAAAACCGAAAAAAAAATCTTTTTTTTTGGTTTTTTGTATAGCACTATGGTACTCGTTGGGAAGATATTAAAACGTTCGTTAATTTGGTGTAATTTAAAAAAAATCTCATATATAAAAGTTATTAACGTTTTAAAATTGCAGGGGAAACATGAGAGAGAAAGAGACTTTTGAATGAAAATAAGGAGGATGACACATGGCACACTCGGAGTGTGGGGAGGGGGGTGGCGTGAAAAGGTTTTCTCCCCCATCCACACCACCCTCGAGTGGCATTACCCGGGGGGGGGGGGGGGGATTTCATCGGCGTGGGGGAGGGGGAAGGGTTGGGTGGCCACTTTTGATTGGAGGGATTAAAAAACAAAAATTTAAACATAACCATTGGAGTTAAAAAATAATAATAAATAAAGAACTGTTCACCAACGGTCAATTTAAAAAAAATTATTAATAATATTAATTACTTCCAACCATTTCTATATAAAACCAACCTATTCCAACCCATTTTTAACCATTCTCTCTATATCTTCTCTCTATTTTTATAAAATCTTCATCTTTTAAAAAAAACTGCATCCATACAACCGATCCTTTGACCCAAACAACGTATTCAGCTACACCGAATACTAGTACACCACCGGTTCGCCCGATAGCAAACCGTCCACCCCAAATTCACACACCGTGTCCCGATTATGGGGGTTTCACATCCTACCTTAGTGGGCGTTTTTATACGAATTTTCCATACGACGAATCTTCCATTCCTACACAACCACAAATGCCTTTAACTTTACCCGAAAGCGTACCCAAAACACAACCACAAAATGTTGTTGGATCATCGATGGTGAAAACGGGTGGAAGAATAAGTCATAAGAAGAAGATCGATGAGGACAAAGCACAAGCCACATGTGACAACCAGTAAAAATCCAGGTAATTCCCATGCATTATAATACTTATTAAAATTTTATCGGAAGCTACGTGTTAGACTTAATTAGTAATAATTAGAGTCCTTAGAAACGCGATAGTAAAGTTAGATATTTGGGGAAAGGTTATTGGGAATTTAGGAGTTTTTGTATCACGAAAAGGTAAATTACCGTATTGAACATTGGTGACGACCCCGATTAACTTTAAAAAGTATAGTTTTGACCCTTTTTGCTTGGTTTGGCGTGAAATAATATTTTATGAATGAAAATATTATAACTAGTGGATTTTAAATCGTTAAAGTCTATTAATTACGCGTATTAGAGTTTTAACGCGGATTTGGTACGGTAGGGAAACCTCTAATATAATCAAATTAGCTAAAAATGGATATTGGTATGTGGGGATTATTTTATAGGTTTTTATAATATATATATATATATATATATATATATATATATATATATATATATATACCAACCCCCCCCCCCAACCGGCCGAACCCCTCCCCACCATATTATATTATTATTATTATTATCAAGTAATTCTATTAATTACTTATATCACACCCTTTCTCAATTCCAATACACACACAACATTAACCCCTTACACCTTCATTTTCACACTTAAACAAAACCATCCATCTTATTCTTCTTGCAATCGAAACCACCACCATAACTTACTATTCTTCATCTTTTGTTCATATTATCATAAAATGGACACAAGAATTTGAAGATTATTGATAATCTTGATGATTTTGGGCTAAAACCTTCAAGAATATAAAGATTTTTAGAGAGAGAAACCCACATTTTCAAGAGTTTCACTAAGGTAAGTTCTTGAACAAAAACTTTAATAAAAATCTTATTATTTTCGGTTTTAATCAAGCTTTCACCAAATAATCTAAGGTTTTAAAGATGGTTTCTAATCTAAACAATGGTGAAATGAAAGAAAATGGAAAATGGTAATAAAATGTGTGTATGTGTGTGTGCCGTGAGGGGGGGGGGGTGTGAATATGAATCGTATGTGTGTGTATATATGTAGGGATTGATTGGTTTGTGTATTTGATGATTTATCATGCTTAGATCCTTAATTTGATTTTTGTATCATGCAAGAGGGTTTTTGAAAGGGTTTGGGATCTTAAATAAAATGATAAATTAATGTTGTTGATGATCAAAATAAATGGTATAGGGGTAAGATTATTGAAATGTGGTGTGTTTTAGTAATATATTCATATGTATGCAATGTTTGATGATGAGTTTTAGATAATATTACACATAGATACAGGTCTGCTCGTGATAATATTTTGATGGTTTTCATAAGCTTAAAATAGTGCAAAACAAGTTTGGATAGGATCTACACGCTTGGGAGACCTTGCATGTACGATCAAAAGGTGTTTTTCGGCTTAAAACGCCAAAATGCGAGCTTTTGAAGTAAATATTTCAAAAATGATTTAAAAAAGATTTTTACAACTTATAGTGTTATGAAATAAAGTATATATTAGAGACCTAAATGAAAAATCTAGGTATGTTGGCAAAAGATGCGCAAAAACGCATGTTTTCGACAAGGTTAACGCGTCTAGGACACTTACTTTCTGGTCTGATGTAAAATAGCTTATTTGGTGTCTAAATGTCTATAAAAATCATTATTTGTGATGTATAATATGTTTACCATAGTAACGAATCTTTACAGTGCAAAACTATGCGATAAAAGTCGCCGAAACGTGATCTTAAAGCACATAACAGATAGATTTTGTGGCTAAATTAGAACAGGAAATTGGTCCTGTTTTGTAGTTTATATGCAGGTCCTAAAGTCTAATTTAAGTCTATAGGATGTCTATGGATTGACATGAAGTGTTGGAAACTTGCTTGGTATGAAAATTGCTAGAATGTGTATAATTGTGCCTTATATGTTTATGTTGATTTGTATGAAACGATATGATGATGTGGTTAAGAATGTGAAGTTTATCTTGGAATGATATTTGTGTGTATACCTAATCGCAATTATAAGGGATAGGTAAATTAACGCTAAATGCATGCACACGAGGTATAAAACTTAATCAATTGTCGAAATCACCAATGGGTCGATAGGGTAAGGGTTAATGGAAATTTAATATTTGGGATTAAACTAAGTCGAGGAAGTTTGGTGAATGACTTGATTTGACTTAGAATGTTTGCTAAATTAGCTATATGAATTATAGGGTGTTATAAGTGTAAGTCCAGAATCCTCTCCGGGGTATCAAACACACCCAATCGAGTGCGGATCCAAGATTGGATGTATGAACAACAAAGGAAGAAACTTAGAACCCAATATTGCCAAAAAGTGCACACGACTACTAAGAGCCGCCTGGTACACTAGGTTCGAGTACAAGAGAACAAGAAAGCAAAATAGCAAGGTAATAAGCAAACTCAAAATGTTTTGGAGCCCCCTGTTTATAGATACATAGGGGAACTCGATTACACCAGCCCAATGGCCGAAACCCACTAACCCAATAGACCAAACTACCCAAAAACGTCTAATGGGCGAAGATAGACACAAACCTCTAAACTATGGCCCTACAATAAGAAAAGGATTGTGGTTTGGATTAGTCGGATACGTGAATTGCTACGATTGAGGTGAGTTTCACATCCCTTTTCTTTAAATGTTTTTGAACGTTTTTAATATCGGGGGATTAACATGTTGTATGATTAGTAGGACTAAAACTGTAGGATAAATGATGGCCTTGGGTAGGGGTACGAGTTGTTGCTGCAAGTACCTCGCCAGTCCCACCGGACGGACACTTCCCTGCACTTCTTAATCATTAGTTATTGAATAGAGCCATGGTTTATGTTAGTAGATCTATTGGGTTGACGCCCCTTTCCTGACCAGTAGAGTGGGTCTTATGTAAAAACATAACCCAAAACGTTCCTCTTTAATTAGGGTTAAGCACTGGGAAGACAAAGTTGTGGTTTTATTAAGAGCCCTAGGTTACGATCATCCTTGTTAGATTTTCGCGAGTCTACTTGGTTATCTTCGGGTTGTACTTGATCATACGTACGTTATGAATAATCAAATTTGTTCTGTGTCATAAAACCTGTGAACTCGCCAACATTTTGTTGATATTTTTAATCATGTTTTTCAGGTACTGATGCTTAGGGGTTTGAGAGTGGGTTTAGCAGGGCACTACTATGGACATGATGTTGGGACCGTTAATCTTTAAAAACTATGTTTTCTTTTAATGTGTAAAACAATGTAACTCTTACTTTCGCTTCATCTTGGTGAGACATGTTTTCTTGTTTCTAAACAACTTTCACTGACCATGAAAATAAAACATGTTAAACTAGAGGATGGTTGCAAGATGTCCATACGTAACTATATGTGTGTTGCTAAACTTTATGGTAACAACTTCCGTTACCTCATGACTTGCTTTCCGCTGTGCGCTGTCGGGGTGTGACTCAAGAAATTTTCGAAAAAGTGGTCAGTGAAATCGAAAAAGTCTTCAAAACGTGCGAAGTGTGCGAAGTACGTGAAAATTATGTAATGATAATTACGTAATGTTTTTGTCTGTTCATGAATGTGTTTTTTCTGTTCATGAAAACATTACGTAATTATGTGTTTTTCATTACGTAATTAGAAAGAACAGATTACGTAATTTATGTCATTCAAAATATATGTCTTTATCATTCATTACGTAATTAGTTTTATATATAATTGTATCATACATTACATAATTATAATGTACTTCGCACGCTTTTGTTACTTTTTACGATAACCAGCCCCTATATATATGCATACATTCACAATTATATATTTATACACTAGACTATTGCCCGCGTGGACACGCGGTTCAACAACTAACAATTATTTGAAGCGGTGTAACCTATAAACAAAATATAGTAGAAATATTTTATTAAAATTTAAAAGCAAGGAATACACATTTTGTTCATATATCACTAAATATTTCTTTATACACCACATTTTTTTGTTTTAGTCTAGAGATTCCCATCACTATCTAGTATAAGTAATTTCATCCATGCCCTGCTTTTAACACTTGACAATGCGACAAAAAGTTGGCCATGTGAGAATACGGGGTCTCTTAAATACAATCCAGCCTTCGATAAAGACTTTCCTTGGTTTTTATTGATGGTCATTGCAAAACATACGGATATTGGGAATTGACGCCTTTAGAACTTCACTGGAATGTTGTTATCAGATGGTATTTGAGGAGTATTATCTAGTAAAAAATAAATAGTAGTGGAAATATTTATGATAAAATGTTAAAAGTAAGACACTGTTTGAGTTAGATCATTCAAAATTCGAATTAAATGTTATAATTAAGTCTAGTTGTTACCATTGTAGATATCAAAATGTGAAATTATATACTTAAATAGAACATTTAATATTTGAATATTTATAAATTTTAACTAAAATCTATCAATTGAAATTCTTGTATTCAAAATTTGAATTTTAACTTGTAACTAATTTGAGAAATTTATAACTAAAACTATTATTTGTTAAATTTTAAATATATTAGGAAATATCTAATTAGTATATCTCTATTTTAAAGGTAATACTAGGATTGTTTGTTATAATTATTAACTTAACTTCAAAAGTTTGAAATTTTTTAAAATATTCAAATCATTCAAAATTCGAATTAAATGCTATAATTAAGTCTAATTATTACCATTATTATCTAGAATTCAAAATGTATAATTTTTTTTAATGTTAACAAAATTTTAAAATTTATATTATAAATATTGAAATATGAAATTATATACTTAAATAGAACGTTTATTATTTGAATAGTTATAAATTTTAACTGAAATCTATCAATTCAAATTCTAGTAAGCAAAATTTGAATTTTAAGTTGTAACTAATTGGAGAAATTTATAATCAAAACTATGATTTGTTAAATTTTAAATATATTAGGAAATCTCTAATTATAATATCTCTATTTTAATGGTCATATTAGGATTAATTGTCACAATTATTAATTTAAACTAGCTATATTTGTTAGCGCGCACTGCGCGCTGAGAAGGGGCCTTTCTATAGTTGTATGGAAAAGGCTATGATAGAAAGTAAGATAGTCAAGGTAATATATAAGGGGTTATTTATACAGATAACCAAAAATTGGTTGCTACAGCTATATATACAAGAAGTTTGATAGTAACCTAATAGTCTTATAAAAAGTAAGAGAGTTAAGTTAGTACATAAAAGGTCGTTTCTACGTAGTACAAAAAAGTGGCTGGTACATGAAGTTTGCTGAAACTGATTTGGTAGATTTGTGTTGAGAATTTGCAGGAGTTATGTCCTCTTTTTGTCTTTGTGTGTTGGGACGTCTTGAGGATCTTCGGTTTCTGCAAATAGTATGGTATAAACGATAGACAATTGTAAGTGTATGTAGTGCGAATGAGTGACTTACCATCGATTAAGTGTAACGACCTTTTTGCAGAAGATGAGGGGTATGCTTTTGGTGCGAGTGTTGATGGTTGTGGAGTCAGAGAGGTTTCAAAATCATGCTGATCATCTAAGTAAACAGCTTTGTTAACAATGCATTTAAGTTTCCCTGGGTTTTGATTAGGAGGTATTTGAATGTGGAACTGTGCTCTTTTATTTTCGATATCGAATAGGAGTTTTATTGGGTTAGCTTCTTTAACAATTCGCTGCAGGGTCTTTTCAGCAGTTGGGTCGCTGCATTGTCAAAGATAGTCGCATCAATGCTGTTGTGAATATCAAAGATTTTTGCCTCGATTATGTACCTGATAAAAAGTAGGTGTTAATGATTCCATTGATAGGAAGTAGAATGTGGGGACAATTACTTACAGATTCTTTGATGTGTTGTGCATGCCATCCCGTGTGCAGAACCATTTGTTAGTAGATGGGTAGATAAGCTGGTTACATGTTGGGCAGCCTGTGTAATGCCAATCTTTAGCAGCCTCGATTTCTTTGATGACACCATTGACAGTAAAGTATTTGCCCTGAAAGAAACAAAAAAGGCGAACCCAATGTCAATAGGCAGGAAACAGTTTAATGTAAAGAAGGGGGATTTGTTTCACCTTGACGTCTCTGTTGCTCATTTGTTATATCTGTGAGAGTAGAACGCAATTTTCAGTTAATGTAGTGCTGTCTATGCCATAGGGAACGCCACTTTTGTACTTGATTTGGGTAACATGTGCAGTTATTAAAACTGTGGCTGTAAATAGTAATAAAGGTAGCAAAGCAAAACGCTTACAATTCCTCTAGCATTCTAGTTTCGGCGGCTTTGGGGTTCAGGTAGACATAGCTAGCATTTGTTGTTTTAAGCTGCAGTGTCCCTATTTTGAATAAAGTAGAAATTTTAAACTTTAGGTTGATGGGGTTTCGAAGGTAAGTGTAATAAGTAGGTACAAATGTGTAAGTTGACATTTTAAGATTCAAGTTTTTAAATACAAAAAGGATCATATATAGTAAGTCAAAGATGTGTAAGTTGACATTGAGTTTTGGGTGTTAACAACATACCGTCAAACATAGTAACATGTAATGCAGTAATGCCAATTATAATTGGTTTTGAAGCTGACTCTATCTGTGATCTGTTGAACTTCATTGGTGAACGAATGGTTGCATGCCATAGTGCCACGTTGATTAATTTGTTGCTGTAAAAATGATGTTGATATGTAAAGATAAGTTGGATGTATATGAGGCAAATATATGTTAGTAGCAGGTTAGAAGGTTATATTTGACTACCTACAATCCCTAAGCGACATGACGATGTATGGCTGATTATCTTTTGTTTTTTTGTCTTTCATGCCTTGTAAAATTCCAATATAATCTGGAACAGCAAAAAAAGGTAAACAACATAAATTTGTAGGTATCGATAATGTATATTTGTAAAAGCTTTTTCAAGCAGATAAATACCTGCAATGTCTTTTGTCTTTTCAGACTGGATTCCAAGGAAGGCGCGCGTGGCGAACTCGTAGTAGTAGTCCTGTATGTCGCCTGTGTCTGGAACTGGGGTGAAAAAAAAGGCTGATCCGATTCGTAACATTCCTGGATTTAATAAGTTGTTTGTGTAGTCGACTGCAGCAACACATGCATAGCCATCCATCTTGTAGCACGTGTTGACTTTGAGCCTTGAGTCAACAACGGCTCGATCTTCACCTTTAACGACAACTTTTATAGCAGATCCCTGAAAAGAAGTTGTAAATGTAGAGGTATTATAGCAAGATTATTTGCCATATGATGACCTAGTGTTTCCAAATGTATGGTTTTTCAATTGTAAGTAGGTTATATGTTTGGGTCTTACCTCTTTATCAACTAATAAAAAGTGTAATTCATTATCTCTATGATCTGGAATCCATTTCCGCACAACACAAACGTTTATGCCTGGTGTAACTCCTGTTGGCCTAAGGCTGGAAATTCGTCCGGACTCCATTATTTAAAACCTGCGGAAGTTAATATAATATCAATATTAGTGGAAAATGAATGATCATGCATGTTATCAAAAGTAATAAAGCGGTGTGAAAAATAAAATTTATGAACACCTGTACAACAATTGAGGTGGACTTTACGCCTGTCTATTACTAATCTCGTTTAAGAGATCTTTGTACACAATATTAAGTGTTGTTTTGTTGGAAGGATCATTGTTGTTGATTGTTAATATTTTTAAGGAGTCTGGTGATGTTGCCCTTGAGAATGCAACGTAAAGCTGGCCATGGCCGAAAACTGGCTCGGGCAAATAAACGCCAACCTTGTTGAGTGATTGGCCTTGACTTTTATTTATAGTCATGGCGTAACATATTTTTACCGGAAATTGACGCCTAGTAAATACAAAAGGTAATTCCTTGGGATTATGAACAAAACTAATACGTGGTATATATACTCTATGACCGATTGATGTTCCAGTTATTATTCGCGCCTCTATTACCCTTGGTAGTAACTGTGAAACCAACAGTCGAGTACCATTACACAATCCATTTTTTGGGTCCATGTTGCGCATTAAGACAATAGGGCTATTTTTCTTAAGAGCTAATGAATGGTTGGGAATACCACTGAAGTTAAGCACATTTAAATATGGGGGGGGGGGGGGGGAGGGGTACATAGCATCGGTTTCCTCTGCATTTGTTGAATGAGGGATTATCGAATCTGTACTCAAATAGGTCGTGCATTCTCCTAGCGACATATTTTGAACTATATCATTAATGTCATCCACCGTATTGTTTTTTGGACAAATGATGGCACGCTCAGCAAGCGTCGAAGGTGTTGGATTAGCTAGAATACCATCACCATAGATAAAGTTTATTAATCCTTGAAGGTCGTTGTTTGGTGATTGAAGTTGGTATTCATTTGGGATTTCAATTCTTTTGACATCCTCATTTAACGGGTCAACTGGCACACCTTCCTCGCTGTTACCAATTTTAAGGAGCCATGTAGCAAAATCTTGCAAATGTTGGGTAGTGGCTGATGTACCAGGAGATGTTCCAAGGTGCATATTGATGCTAAGTTTATACACAGATAGAAACTTCCAAATATAAGATCTAGGAAGTGATGATCCTATAATATCATTCTTTGTGCTTTTAGGCTTAACAGGCAAGGTTTGTCGGAAGTCACCACCTAGCAAAATAGACTTACCCCCAAAAGGTTTAGAGGTATTGCCAGATAGGTCTTGAAGAGTTTTATCAAGAGACTCGAAACACCTACGATCACTCATTGGTGCTTCATCCCATATGATTAATGTCGTTTCCAACAACAACTGCACAAGTTTGTTTTCTTTTTAACATGACAAACTGATTCTTCGGTGAGTTCCAAGGGTATTTTAAACCGTGAGTGTGCAGTTCTACCAGCGGGAAGTAATAGAGAGGCAATACCCGAGGCTGCAACTGCCAGTACAACTTTACCAACTGACCTTAGAGCAGCAAGTAACGTTTTCCATAAAAATGTCTTGCCAGTTCCGCCATGCCCATATATAAATAGTAGTACCTAAGATGAGGTTTCAACAGCATGCATAACAATGTTATATACAGTAAGTTGCTCTGGTTGTAGCTGCGAATAGAAGAGAGTATGCTCAATCTTTAATGTATTCCTATCAAAAAAAATTTCTTCCAAACGCAAGTTGTTTCCCAGCATTGAAGTAACCGAAGCATCAGGAAGGGGTAAACCAAAATCAGTCAAGCTATGAGGTGTTGAATAAGAGTTTAAGAATGTTTTGAGTTCATGGAGTACAAATTGTTGCAAGTCAATGTCATTCATTATCCCAGAACTGGTTGACGGCACATGGGAAACATTATAAGCAATATCGTCGGACATGGATCGCCAGTTTTCTAGCCACAATCTGGAAGGGTTTGTTACGTCACAATGAAGCAACAGGTAAACAAATAGACACCGAAGTTCCCTAGCTGTTGCCCATTCAGCAGCCTCAGATATTGCAGTTGACCACTCTTTATCATTGCCAATGAGACCCAACCTTTCACAAGCCTCTCTAAATGTAGGCATAACTAAACTAGAAACGGTTTTTACATCAGCATATGAACAACATCCTCTTTGGTAAGTCAGCAAAATTCTGAGATAGAATATTTCTCCAGAGGTTGGATGTACATATGAAAGCCGACCAACCGGTGGTTTTTTCTTAGATGTCCTAACCTTCCATTCTGTAGCGCATTTATCCCGATGGAAATGTGTTAGGTAATCTATATAACGAAGATTAAGAGCACGTTCAGAGAAGGTAGTCTCGATGGTTTGCTGACGTTGGTTGCTGGTAAACCATTCAGTTAAAGTTGTTTTCCCAACGTTTGGACTGGCAGTAACCTGTGTAAGTTGTGCTGTTTGCCGGAAAGTAATGTTTTGTTTTCCTTCCAAGTGAACAGCTAGAATCTGTACAGCTGGATTTCGGTGATGTATGGGAAAACAAAAAATACGCCAACATGCCTCATGAGGACATATAAAACGTGTGTCAACGTAGTTGCTAATTTTGTCGACAATGGCATGTTCAGAATTTGATGCAGAAGACACTGTGCTACTGCTCTCTGACAACATATAACGAATTCTATCAGCCCCTTTAGAGATGTATTTAAAGATATATTTAATTAACATGCACCAGCCACAGTATTCAACATTTATGTGGGCGTCAAATCGCAATAGCATTCGAGGATTATATGGAACCACAAACCCGTTGTCAAGTGGAACTCCATTCTTAACAAAAGATTGGCTGTGTGAAGATCTTTTGTAATGTGCATAGCCGGCATCATCAAAATAGGTGTTCGACTCATATGGCTTGGGAAACCTTTTACTACATGCACCATCCTCCATACAAGGTGAGTTCATTCTAGGTAGACCACAAGGCCCGTGCAACATAATGTCACACCCTCAAATTTCCACCTGCGGAGTTCTACCGCGAGGCGTGTGACACACCAGGATCCAAGTCAACGGTCACAACAAACGACGTCTAAATGTAAAAACATACGTAAACAAGAACCATGCATAAGTTTAAAACCAACATTCAAACAGTGCGGAAGCATTTAAAGTTTACAAAAGTCATGCATAAGTAAACATAAGTTCAAAAGTTCATGATTCCAAAGCGTGCGAATGAGACCCTAGACGCGAGACGACTCCAGTGCGACCTCGTGCGCCTATCTGACAGCTGCTACCTTAGCGACCTGAGAAAACATGCTAAAAGAGTCAACATATAATGCTGGTGAGTTCACAGGTTTTAATTAAATGTTTAAAGTGTTCCTTCGAAAACCGTTACCATCACAATTACTACTATGCTTATGAGAACGCCAGCCAGGCGCAGAATGAGATACTCATACGGGTGAAACCATTACTGACTGAGCCGTGTGTTACCCTTAGTTTCCTATGGGCTACCGTCATCGCCGGTAGACCTTGTTTTGTTAGAGACAATATGCACCCGCCCGGTCCAACCGTCGAGTGGGGTTTGTCAGTTCCCAATAGCGCTATCCATATTTCCCCGCCATATACCCATGTTAGTGGTTTCAAGGGATTTTCGATGAACCGTATAGTACGATAAGTGAGCCATAGTATAATGTGATAAAGAGTCATGAGCCATAAGAGTTTAACAAGTCATAAGTCATAAAAGAGTTTTAAGCATGTTTCTCCCCCGAAAACATAAACAGTAAAATGTGGGGCCGTGAACTCACCTTAGGTTGCGTATTCCGTTTAAGAGTAAACCGTATGCGTGATATGAGTAAACCGTCTGTAAGATATGATAGCCCCAACTATTGGCTACCTATCATAAGATATGTGTCAAGTTAGACTAATAACCCATCGGGTTCATTAGTCCCTAAGTCCAGTCCATGACCATTATGTGTCCGAAAAGCGTGTTGACCGACAACAAGACTACGTACGACAAGACTCGACATCCCATTGGTGACCCGACATTCCACGTGTTAGATAAATACAAAACATCATGCCACATATGCAATTAAACACTTAATACGCGCAACAGTTCACCTAGTCTAGCATAATATCCGATTAACGCGTAAACAGGTCCGAACACGTGTTACTAAGTCATTGGGTGTATCCCGGGGTTCCTATCATGTTCCTAGGCATCAAATCATGTTCCGGGATGTTAAAATATACATACAGCAGCATTATACGCGATTAGGAATCAAACTAGCATTTAGGATTGTAATTGCTTAAGTATAGGCATTTAGGATTGTAATTGCTAGTTGTATAGGCAATTAGGATTGTAATTGCTAGTAGTATAGGCAATTAGGATTGTAATTGCTAGTAGTTGAGGGGAATAGGCCTCTACTCGCCTATATATAGGCGAATAGGGCTTGTACTCGCCTATACATCAGGCATTTAGGAGCCTACTCGCCTAAAGCCTCATGCGAGTAGGATCCTACTCGCCTATACTGTTCTGTAGTGCAATTTCGCGCGCCGAACACTCCAAATCAGATCCGAAACATGTAGGAACACCCAATAATCATCCTAACACATTAACAAACATATTTCAAGCAAAACCCCTAAGTTTTCATTGTTCTAACAGTTCCGAATGCGAGCGTTTTCCCAAAATAGTAACTTAGCATGTAAACATCACATCAACATGCAAGAACTTGCCCTAAATAGCAATTATTCAGATTAAATCACATAACCACGTTATCCGATAGCATCCTACTGTTCTAGCATCATCCTAGAGCAAACCCTAACATCATACAATCAACAACACACCTCATATCATCCTTAATCATTCAAAATCCTTCAAATGGGTCAAAACATCAAGTATCAACAATACACAACCAAAACCATTCAAACTCCTAGGACATCATCATACTAACTTGTAATAGCCATAAACATCATAATAACACAAAAACAATCATGATTCAATCCTAAAAATTCTATCTTTAATCACATATAACACATACAACACATGTAAAGGTGTGGGTTTGTTTAAAAACGGTTTTAAATGGATTTTCAAAGACAAAAACATTTATAAGTCAGGTCTGGACTTTTAGGGAGTAAAACATAATCATTTAAAGGTTTGGGTTTGAAGAACACACCTTGTATTCAAGAGGAAATGATGGAATAAGCTTGGAAATGGTTGTTTTGATGTAAAAATAGGTTCCAGAGGGTGTTTGTGGGTTGAGATAGGTTATGGAACGGCTAGGGTTGAATAAATGGTGTTTTAGAGGTCAAGGGTGGTATTTATAGGCGTTTCTAGTCGTTCGGGGCAATTCAGGCGAGTACGCAGCAGTATACGCGATTAGGACTGCTACTCGCATGAACCTTCATGCGAGTAGCATCCTACTCGCTTAAAGAATCCCCTACTCGCCTCAAATACTGGCGATTAGGCTATACCACATGGCCTAATCGCCTATAGTCTGTGTGTCCGGGTTTTTGGCGCGTTAAACCCTATTTTAACATATGTAATCACGTTTCCACATACCGATAAGTCACATAATGATTACCAACATATAATGCATGATAAATAACACGTTCCCACCCGATCACCAATTCCCGAGACCCGAGACTTGCGTATGTTAAAACCCTAATGATGTGCGACTCGACTCGACCGACCTTGTTGTGTGTAACGTATGCGCGACTCGCTAAGGTAGACTTACTAAGTTTTCAAAAGTTAGTTACCGGAAGTTGCCGGGTGTCACATCATCCCCCTGTTGACAGAATTTTCGTCCCGAAATTTTCCCGAAGTCGAGGAGAGAAAATAAATAAGAAGAAAAATTTTCCGGTCGTCACATCATCCCCCTGTTGAAAGGAATCTCGTCCCGAGATTCTTTCGGTTTCAACAGTAATGAGTGTCGACCTCTGTGCCCAAGTAACGTTTCCCCAAAATATAACAAGTGAAGGTCATAAACCAAACGTGCCAGTAACAACCGGGAAACCACTTTCCCCAAATATGAGTATGAGACAAGAGACCCCCGATGAAAGCCTACTGGAGCCTACTATGATCGGTATAAATAATCCACCGGCACCGTCCAAGTAGCATCCCCAAAGGACCCTCATCGACCCAAAGAATGAGAAACAGCGACCAAACCACAAAGAAAACACCCGAAACACGAACGAACAACAATGCGGATAAATGTATAACCGAAGCGTAACAAGAGATAAGAGAGAATACGTACGGGTAACAGTGTCTGGGTCCACCTGGTTCTCTCTAGCACCGATCACATAAGCATGAGCACGAGTAAACCGGCCACCGCCTTCCTTGTCCCCATCCTTCCCTGCAGTCCCTGTGCCCCTTGATTCAACTTGGGACAGCTTCGCTTGAAGTGCCCCGCTTCCCCACAATGAAAGCAACCCTGGTTCCCCTGTGGAGCAGGGGTAGTAATAGCAGTAGTCTGAGTCGTCCTGGAAAGGTTGACCCTGCAATCCTTGGCATGATGCCCCGGTTTCTGACAACGCTCACAGCGAAAACTCTCACAAGTACCATAGTGATGAAACCCACAACGTCCACACTTAGGGCTTTTCCCAGCATAGCCCCCCTGTTTCTGGTCCGATGCTGACCCAGAAGCTTCAGTCTTCTTCGCTGCCGGTTGTCGCTGAGTCCCCGATGAACCCTTATCCACGCTTTCCCACTTCCTCTTGTTCTCAGCCGGCGCCTTCACAGAAGAGCCCCTAGGAGGCAAGACACCCTCAGAAATCTTCAAGTTGGTCATCTTAGTAGCTGACCGCACAGCCTCTGACATAGTAGTAGGATCCCTAGCAGACACCAATCCCGCAATCTCTGGCACCAAACCCGCAAGATACTGCTCTATCCTCCTATACTCTGGTGTAGACAAACCTGGACACATCACTGCTAGCTCGTTGTGCCTGATCGTGTACTCCTCAACCTCAGAACCAACCATCTTAAGATTTCCATATTCCTGTTCCAACCTCTTAATCTCCTCACGCGGGCAATACTCATCCTTCAACCTACGCACAAAATCCGCCCAAGGCATGGCGTTGGCCTCCCCAAGACCAAGTGTCTGTGTGACGCAGTTCCACCACGTCAAGGCGGCTCCTACAAAAGTCCCCGAAGCAAACTTCACCCAATCCACCGCTGGAGTCTCACATAAAGCAAACACCGACTCCGTCTTCTCCAACCACCTGAGTAACTCCACAGCTCCCTCCGTACCCTGGAAGCTGAGAGGCTGACAATCCTTAAACCGCTTATAAGCAACACCTGCCTGAACCGGAGGAGCAGTAGCACCCATAAAAGTCTGCTGGGCAGCCTGAAAAGCAGCTAGTGCAACGCCCAACTGTTGCTGCATCATCTCATTGAGTTCCTCATGCGTCATAGTGATGTTACCACCACCTCTACCCCCACCACGGCGTCCACCTCCGCCACCACGGCGTCCACCAGCGCGACCAGACATGTTCTGCCAAAACATGAGACGAGACACTCAGTACCGCAAACAAACCAAGCTACAAGTGACCAAACGAACTCAGAATGTGGTTCCAGCATGACCGTTAGTCCGAACACAGAGTCCACCAAGATTTTCATGCATTTCGATTTGTGATTTCGTGTGCACCCGAAACAACAAATCGCTCTACATGGTCCCCTAGGCGTGCTCCGAGCTAGAACTTCAAGTCACCCGATAACCACATCTCAGAATGATACAACCAACTCAAAAGATCAACAAACATGTTCCCTCGACTGCAAACCCGAAGAAGAGGATAAATAAAGCTAGGAAATACCAAGTATGAGATAGGTAATGTGACACTGTGTGGTAAGGATACCGACACCCCGACAAGGTTAGTATGGTTACCCAAAAGACATGACTCAAATGTATGTGACCGTCTAGTGTGTGAGACTCGGCTATAGTCTAGACTCTACATGCAGTCCTAGTTCACTATAACCATTGGCTCTGATACCAATCTGTCACACCCTCAAATTTCCACCTGCGGAGTTCTACCGCGAGGCGTGTGACACACCAGGATCCAAGTCAACGGTCACAACAAACGACGTCTAAATGTAAAAACATACGTAAACAAGAACCATGCATAAGTTTAAAACCAACATTCAAACAGTGCGGAAGCATTTAAAGTTTACAAAAGTCATGCATAAGTAAACATAAGTTCAAAAGTTCATGATTCCAAAGCGTGCGAATGAGACCCTAGACGCGAGACGACTCCAGTGCGACCTCGTGCGCCTATCTGACAGCTGCTACCTTAGCGACCTGAGAAAACATGCTAAAAGAGTCAACATATAATGCTGGTGAGTTCACAGGTTTTAATTAAATGTTTAAAGTGTTCCTTCGAAAACCGTTACCATCACAATTACTACTATGCTTATGACAACGCCAGCCAGGCGTAGAATGAGATACTCATACGGGTGAAACCATTACTGACTGAGCCGTGTGTTACCCTTAGTTTCCTATGGGCTACCGTCATCGCCGGTAGACCTTGTTTTGTTAGAGACAATATGCACCCGCCCGGTCCAACCGTCGAGTGGGGTTTGTCAGTTCCCAATAGCGCTATCCATATTTCCCCGCCATATACCCATGTTAGTGGTTTCAAGGGATTTTCGATGAACCGTATAGTACGATAAGTGAGCCATAGTATAATGTGATAAAGAGTCATGAGCCATAAGAGTTTAACAAGTCATAAGTCATAAAAGAGTTTTAAGCATGTTTCTCCCCCGAAAACATAAACAGTAAAATGTGGGGCCGTGAACTCACCTTAGGTTGCGTATTCCGTTTAAGAGTAAACCGTATGCGTGATATGAGTAAACCGTCTGTAAGATATGATAGCCCCAACTATTGGCTACCTATCATAAGATATGTGTCAAGTTAGACTAATAACCCATCGGGTTCATTAGTCCCTAAGTCCAGTCCATGACCATTATGTGTCCGAAAAGCGTGTTGACCGACAACAAGACTACGTACGACAAGACTCGACATCCCATTGGTGACCCGACATTCCACGTGTTAGATAAATACAAAACATCATGCCACATATGCAATTAAACACTTAATACGCGCAACAGTTCACCTAGTCTAGCATAATATCCGATTAACGCGTAAACAGGTCCGAACACGTGTTACTAAGTCATTGGGTGTATCCCGGGGTTCCTATCATGTTCCTAGGCATCAAATCATGTTCCGGGATGTTAAAATATACATACAGCAGCATTATACGCGATTAGGAATCAAACTAGCATTTAGGATTGTAATTGCTTAAGTATAGGCATTTAGGATTGTAATTGCTAGTTGTATAGGCAATTAGGATTGTAATTGCTAGTAGTATAGGCAATTAGGATTGTAATTGCTAGTAGTTGAGGGGAATAGGCCTCTACTCGCCTATATATAGGCGAATAGGGCTTGTACTCGCCTATACATCAGGCATTTAGGAGCCTACTCGCCTAAAGCCTCATGCGAGTAGGATCCTACTCGCCTATACTGTTCTGTAGTGCAATTTCGCGCGCCGAACACTCCAAATCAGATCCGAAACATGTAGGAACACCCAATAATCATCCTAACACATTAACAAACATATTTCAAGCAAAACCCCTAAGTTTTCATTGTTCTAACAGTTCCGAATGCGAGCGTTTTCCCAAAATAGTAACTTAGCATGTAAACATCACATCAACATGCAAGAACTTGCCCTAAATAGCAATTATTCAGATTAAATCACATAACCACGTTATCCGATAGCATCCTACTGTTCTAGCATCATCCTAGAGCAAACCCTAACATCATACAATCAACAACACACCTCATATCATCCTTAATCATTCAAAATCCTTCAAATGGGTCAAAACATCAAGTATCAACAATACACAACCAAAACCATTCAAACTCCTAGGACATCATCATACTAACTTGTAATAGCCATAAACATCATAATAACACAAAAACAATCATGATTCAATCCTAAAAATTCTATCTTTAATCACATATAACACATACAACACATGTAAAGGTGTGGGTTTGTTTAAAAACGGTTTAAAATGGATTTTCAAAGACAAAAACATTTATAAGTCAGGTCTGGACTTTTAGGGAGTAAAACATAATCATTTAAAGGTTTGGGTTTGAAGAACACACCTTGTATTCAAGAGGAAATGATGGAATAAGCTTGGAAATGGTTGTTTTGATGTAAAAATAGGTTCCAGAGGGTGTTTGTGGGTTGAGATAGGTTATGGAACGGCTAGGGTTGAATAAATGGTGTTTTAGAGGTCAAGGGTGGTATTTATAGGCGTTTCTAGTCGTTCGGGGCAATTCAGGCGAGTACGCAGCAGTATACGCGATTAGGACTGCTACTCGCATGAACCTTCATGCGAGTAGCATCCTACTCGCTTAAAGAATCCCCTACTCGCCTCAAATACTGGCGATTAGGCTATACCACATGGCCTAATCGCCTATAGTCTGTGTGTCCGGGTTTTTGGCGCGTTAAACCCTATTTTAACATATGTAATCACGTTTCCACATACCGATAAGTCACATAATGATTACCAACATATAATGCATGATAAATAACACGTTCCCACCCGATCACCAATTCCCGGGACCCGAGACTTGCGTATGTTAAAACCCTAATGATGTGCGACTCGACTCGACCGACCTTGTTGTGTGTAACGTATGCGCGACTCGCTAAGGTAGACTTACTAAGTTTTCAAAAGTTAGTTACCGGAAGTTGCCGGGTGTCACACATAAAGTCAGAGACAATTCTGTGCAAAACAGGGGTGGTCGTTGGGTCATGTATTTCTGCAGAAATATATTGATCTATTTGCGCGGGATTACGAATGCAGTAGACATTTGAAACCCATATCAGGGTATGGCAGTGAGGAAGTCCCCTTTTTGAAATTCAATAGTGTAGAGATCTGCATTTATTTATACACTATTAGGAGAAGATATAGTACAATAACAGAGGCCGGGAAAAAGAACACACACTGATTAGTAACAGATTTGTGAGAAATATACCTGCAGTTATATCGCCAAATTGCCTAGCATCACGTAAGAACTTGATAAAAGAGCGTACTTTCATTTGAAAAACACGTGCAATAATATCAGGTCTGTCCTGTGCAGCTGAAGCGCCACAACGATCAACCTCCCTTTGAATTTCAGGCCAACGAACATTGCAGGTAAAGGTTATAAAGTATTGAGGATTTCCATAAACACGGCAAAGTGCGAGTGCATCCTGGTAGTGTTTGTACATGTAGCGCGGGCCACCAGTGAAAGAAGATGGAAGGAAAATACGCTTACCAATAGAACATCCTTTAGTGTCACCGTTAGAAATTGCGTCATGCACACCATCTAAGAACTCACAACGGAATTCTACCTGATTGGCTCTTACATATTCTAGGCGACATTGTTCTATAGAGATGTAAGCATGACCAAATATTGCTGGAATAACTTACCAGCTTTAAGTAGATGCGTGTAAACATCAGCCTGGTCATGTAGCTGGTAACTATAATACATAAGCAATGTTAACTTACCAGGATCCGATGTAGGTATAATGTTAATATCCTCAGAGGCTGCATTATGATCTACGGGTAAGACACCACCAACCAAGCGAAGCTCGGGTGACCAGCCTTGTTCACCGCGTGGGAAAAATAAAGGGTACTGAAAAGGCATGTAAGATGAATGCAGCTTACTTACCCTATGAGGTGTGTATCTTTGCTCCTAATAACAACATCGAAATCTTTAGAGGCAAAATTTCCTGAACGAACAATAGCACCAAGGGTATTTGAAGATGGGATATTATAACGGTGATCAGCAGAACAACTATACAGCTTTATCACAAAATCTGGCACCTCAGGCTGCAGGCAAACCTCTCTAGCAGACTTAAATAGGCGCACATACTGATTTTCTGCCGATAACATATTACAAAGCGGGGAAACGATTTCTTGCTGAAGAGATGTTGAGCCATTGTTGTGGAAAAAGCGCAACCTATTCTGAACCTCATTATGATCATCAAAGATATACATCTGTAAAAACCGAGGATGATCACCAGGCGTTGGGCATATAGAGCCTAGCCAGTGCGACACCTGCCTAGCGACCTTGAATACATAAGGACCACAACCACGGTTAACATATTCATCTATTGTAGCACCAAAAGATGTCATAGAAAACATGGAGTTATAGGCACGTATATTTAGCAAGAAATCTGGCTGGGAAAACAGGCCGCGCAAAAGTACAGGAGGATCAGTTTGATAATGTAGCTGAACTCCACCAGACCTGCAACATTTGTTGTACCTGGGGCGAACACTAACAGGAAAAGATGTGACGCGCTCTTGGAACCAAAATAACGCGCCACAAAACTCACAAACCTCAATGCAGCTTCCTAAATCCACATACTGCGGCGATTGTAAAGCTGCAGCTGAAGGCCTCCTGGAACGCAATATGGAAGACCGACAAGCCTCCTGGCGACGTGTAGGGTATGACAAGAGCAATGAAGACCCAACTGATGATGAGGAAGTTGAGGCTCTAGTTCCAACACGCCTACGCTTAGAACGTGCTTCCTAAAAGCGTGTAGATGTATCACAAGCAATGCAAAGGTTGTTGCTAATGAAGCGAGAAAACATTGGACAAAACATTTATTAACCTACGAACTCTGAAACGCAAGGCATAAAATGTAAAACAAAGTGTGACGAAAGCGTTAATACAAAAAAAAAAAAAAAAAAAAAAAACCTTACACTGACAAAAACAAAACTGGTATGAAGTTTGGTAACCAACAAATTAGAGAAAATTAAATGTGTGTTTAGAATTTAGTTAATGTTTTTTTTTTTTGTTTTAATTTTAGAGAAATCCACAAAATGGCTCCTTGTGACCTCATCTTTTCCACAAAACGTCCCTGTTTTTTATCTTACCAAATGGCCCTGCTAACATAGACAGTGGCGTCCTTGGTGTACATTCGGCCGCATGGGCAGATCTTAATAAGCCACATTCTTATAAGTCTTTGACTCATATTGTAATAAGAATTATATGTAATAAGAATTACATGTACACCACTCTGTACATGTAAACCTATTTGACTGAGACATTTTAATCAAGTATAAGTAAACAAAAAAAAAGGAAGAAGAACCGTTGTTCAGTTCAACTGTAAAATTTGCAAATATATATATATATATATATATATATATATATATATATATACACTAAAACATGAAGCAAAACGCTGCGATGACGCCACAATGAGAGTGGTGTTCATGGCGTGGGTGAGCAATCGACGCTCAACGCAACCACTCTCTATTGCTTGTCTTTAATTCAAGTTGTAACATTCCGCTGTCATATTTGTATCGCCACGCCAAAAAAAAAAAACCAACATATATATTGAGAGGGGCCTGCTGTGAGTTTGATACTATTGAATAACAATTTAACCAGGTAACTTCCTAAGTATGAAACCTTTGACTTCTATATCACAGTATATGAAATCTAATCAAACAATAATCACATTCCTTTAAAAATTTATATTGCGAAAAGAGTATTAAAAAACCTGCAGGTCGCAAATTAGGCCTAAAATCTTAATTGGTAATAATATCAGCAACCCTAAGTGAGGCTAAAAACTTTTCTTAACTGATACTAACATTAGAGTCGCAGAACATAATCACATATCAAGATTTCATAAACCCATAACAATTCCTACGAAATTTCAGAAGGCAAGAGGGAAAAAACCCGGATGTAAGCATTAGGTCGAGCAGGTGGCGTGCATACAAGTTTCAAGCAAAAAGAGATACAAAGTATGAGAATCGAGCAAAGCCAGTGAGCATAAGAAGAGTAGATACCGAAGCCAGTGATGAAAAGATAGGAAAGTAAGTAGAAAGGTTGGGAAAAAAAAGCAGAGCCAAATATTCAGTGTACAGGGAGTGAGTATGTAGATGGAGCAAGCAATTAGATGTTGGAGAAGATAAGAACTTAAGAAGGCCAGGTGACAAAAGGTAGGGCACGTGGCAGGAGGGGAAAAAAAAAGGAAAAAACAGGCCACAGGAATCGAACACCCAGATGTGCAGATAACAAACCCAAAGACAAACCACTATGCCAAAGCAAGATATATATAATTAAATCCGACTCGCAATCTATATATACACAAAAAAAAACCGTTTTAGGAATATTGTTCAAAGAGCAGGTGTATAAATAGTAGGTAATTCAAAGTTTGATTTTTTTTAAATATTCAAATAATTCAAAATTTAAATTAAATGTTATAATTAAGTCTTATTGTTACTATTATTATCCAAAATTTAGAATTTTTATAATGTTAAAAAAAATTTAAAAAATAAAATTATAGATATCGAAATATGAAATTATATACTTAAATAGAACATTTAATATTTGAATATTTATAAAGTTTAATTACAATCAATCAATTCAAATTCTAGTAATCAAAATTTGAAAGATTTAAATCATTCAAAAATTTGAATTAAATATTTTAAATATGTTAATTAAATCTAAATGTTACCAGAAATCTTAAATTCAAAATTTTGAGATTAAATATTTAAATAAAACATTTAGTATTGAAATATTTTTAAAGTTTAACATAAATCTATAATTTCAAAGTCTATTATTTAAAATTTTAATTTTTACTTGTAATTAATTTGAAAAGGTTACAACCAAAATTATTATTTGTTATATTTTAAATATATTAGGAAATCATAATTTAAAGATAATAAATTTGTGTAATGGTTACCTCTATTTACTTTAAATTCAAAATTTTATTTTTTTAAAAGATTAAGTCATTAAAAATGTTTAATTAAAAGGATAGTTAGTATGTATAATTTCTTACCATTATTAAAACAAATTTTGAAATTTGAATTTTTGTCTAATTCGAATTTAAATATTTCAAATTTTAATTTGAAACTGATAATTCGTTATTTAATTGATTATCAATATAAGCTAAACTAATATTAGGATAATATAGGGCAATTAATAGGATCGATTAATGTATTAATAAGAGTTGACACAACTTATATAGGGACTTGAATCATATCAACTATGTAAATAAAAGGATAATTAGTATATGTACTTTCTTATAATTATTAACCAAAATTTGACAAAATTTTATATTTTGTCAAATTCGAATTTAAACATTTCGAACTATAATTTGAAATTTGAATTTCAAAATTCGATATTTAATTGATTACCAATATAAGCTAAACTAATATTAGAATAATATAACAAAATTAATAGGATCAATTAATGTATTAATCGGAGAGTTGACACTACTTAGTAGAGACTTTGAATCTTATTAAATGTGTTATTAAAAGGATAATTAGTATGTGTAATTTCTTACCATTATTAACCAAAACTCAAAATTTAAAATTTTGTATATTTTGAATTTTCATTTAAATTTTGAAATTCAAAATTCGAAATTTAACTTATTACCAACATAAATTACATTAAATTTAGAAAGTGAGTAATTTAAATGTAATAAAGAAATTTAATGTGTTTCTAATTTACGTCAGCTTCCTTTCTCATTTATTGCTTTTTGTTAAAAAAAGGTAAAAAGACTAAAAGGTTGATATTTCTATTAGATATTTTAAAAAATGTAAATAGATAAATATATGGAATAAAGAGATTACCTAAGTAATTTGTAGAAAAAGTCATCTCAAATTTGTCTTCTGAGAACTCCAGCTTCTGAGAAAATTTGCCTGCGTTATTTCTAATATGAAAATTATATTCTTCGTCAGTAAGTTACTTAGATATTTAAATATTAGAAATTACAAGCGAAAGATCCACTAAAAAGGGATTTTGTTTCCATTTAGAATATCTTATAGAAATATCAACTTAAAAATATTTCTACTATATTTTAATCTCTCCCTTCTTTAAACCCACAATAATCATTCCATATTATTAGCCTCCAATATAGAAAACTCATTTAAATTTTCAATCAATTCATGGATTTTGAATTTCGAATGAATGATCCAAACTGGAGCCCCATATCCGAATACACTAACCCGTTATTCATTTATTCTATAATCAAACAATAAAAAACATTCACTCCTGATGATGAAGATCCAAAAAGAGATGATCCTCAAGAACACATGAAAGAACACTAACATGAACATTCTTAGACACATACAATAACCCTATTGATCCCATACAATAACTCCCATTAGCAAACCCACCCAAGAATTAACATTTTAAAACATAAATAAAATTCAGAACAAAACAATGTACAAATGAACAAACACATACATATGAAACCTCTTATTTTTACTGATATCAAGATCATACCTTTAAAAGCAAGTCGGTCCAACCAATCAATTCGTTCAATTAACATTTTCATACTTATTCACAAGCTACATTTTCATACTTATTCACAAGCTTCTCCAAACGCTCCTCTTTAAGAACACATACACATATTAATAGCATATCATTGTTGAGAAATTCGACATCAGAGATTGTGTTACAGGAGAATGGAAAGATGATACCTTGAAGAAGAAGAAGGAGAGGAGACGATGGAAAATTATGTATGAAATCATTGAACCCTAAAACTGAAAACTTATTAAACATAAAGAATAATACACAATACATCAAGATTGAAACCTAAAGTATTCAAATCAGTATGAAAAAGAAAGAAAAACATGAACCCTAAAACTGAAAAATTATTAAACCTAAACAATAATACACAACAAATCAAGATTTGAAACCTAAATCATTAAACTCAGTTAAAACAAAAACAGAAAAATATTAATCGGCCACGATAATGTTACAGAAAAAATACGAAAACAAAAACAGAGGAACGTGATAGATGAAGAACAGTAATGTTACAGAAGAATAGAAGAGGTGATACCTTGAAGGAGATGAGACGAAGGAGATGGCTTTGATGGTTTGATTGGTTTAGTGTTTGAAAGACATGATAATAATTAGTTGTTGTGTATGATTGAGAATGGTTTAGGAAAGTTAATATTACTAAATGATTCTTGACCAACATTAATTGAGAATGATTTTTGATTTAAAAAAAAAGAAAATTTTAAAAATTCTCACATATTGACATGTGGCACAATGTGTGAGTAGAGAAGATTGAGGGTGCAATGTGGGAGTGCCATGTGTCCCACATGGCTTTTGTTTATTACATGTATAGATAGATAGATATACATAGATAGATACGTAGGTGTATTATACTCGAGTACAAACAAAATAAACTTAATAAAAAATTATTTTGATAATTACAATTGTAACTAATTTGATAAATTTATAACCAAAAATATTAATTGTAAAATTTTAAATATATTAGGATATATCTAATTTAAAGGTAATAAGTAGATTTAATTGTTACATTTATTAACTTTAATTCAAAAGTTTGAATTTTTTTTAAAAGATTCATGTCATTCAAAATTACAAATTAAATGCATTAATTAAGTTTAGTTTAGTTGTTACTTTTATTATCTTAAATTAAAATTTTAAAATATTTATAATATTAACTAAATTTTAAAAATTAAAATTAGAGATAATAAAGTTTGAAATTATATACTTAAATATAACATTTAATATTCAAATATTTTAAAGTTAAACTAAAATCTGTCATTTGAAATTCTAGTATTCAAAATTTTAATTTAAACTTGTAACTAATTTAAGACATTTATAATCAAAACTAGTGGGGTGCCCGCGCATTGCGACGGGAAACAACATTTATAACGGTTCCGTTAAGCCATAATCAATTAACCAAAATATTTGTTTTGGTGTATTGCATGATCATTAACGGAGCTTGAACTGCATTAATCACAATTGAAACATTCGAATCCTATGTGCTAGAGGAAGTTCAAGCACATGAAAATATACATAGCAATAATTGTGAGAAACGTTAAACACAAAATTATGGTGATTACGAGGAACTGGGAAGTTACACACATAACGACAAACCCTACATGTAAACACATTGGTGATTGTCCGGACATACATAATTTAACCTGAAATTGTGAAACAATGTTAATTCGACGTTTATAAAAGACAGATACGTTGGTTGATTTCTGGTCGTTTTTGTTTCAGTTATTACTTAACCCTAACATATTTTTTTTAATTGAAAACAATATAACAATGTTATATTCAAATTAAAGAGACTGCAATGCTCGTTTATATGGTGTAATAATACTAAGAAAGTATTAACGAATGAAAAAATTATGGACGTTTAAAAATCGTGGTGGTAGTTGGTTAAAATGAGGGTGAAAAAATGTAATTACTATTTAAATAAATTAAATTTGAGTAATGTTGAGGAGACAAATGTGTATGTATTGTATAAAAGACATATGGTGTGTTGTACTTTAAGTAATTGTAATTGTAAAACTTAAATATTAAGAGGTCGTTGTAAAATGTATTATAACATAGTATAGATTGGTTATTAGTTAACCCCAACATATCATTTTTTAAATTAAAAAAAACTATAGGAATATTATACTCAAATTAAAAAGAAAAAAATGCTTGTTTATACGTGAAATAATATTAAGAAAATATTAACGTGTGAAAAAGTTATGGACATTTAAAAATCGTGGGGTAGTTGGTTACAATAAGGGTTAAAAGTGTAATTATTAGTTAAATAAAAGAAATTGAGTATAGTTGAGGGGACAAATGTGTAAGTAGTTAACATGTGCATTGTGTGTTGTACACTAAGTAATTATACATGTACAACTTGAATTTTAAGACATCAATGGCAAATGTATTATAATAAAGATTAGATGATTTCAGTTCATTTTCGTCTTTTTCTTTTATTTTTCTTTCGGTTATTGCTTAATCCTAATATATAATTTTTTAAAAATTAAAAAACTATAGCATTACTGTACTCAAATTGAAGAGAATAAAATGCTCTTTTATACGGTGTAATAATATTAAGAAAATATTATCGTTTGAAAAGGTTATGAACGTTTAAAAATTCGTGGGGTAGTTGGTTAAAATAAATATGTAAAAGTGTAATTAGAGAGTGTTTGGGATTGCGTTTTGAATATGATTTTTAGATTATTGCGTTTGAAAAACGCATATAATCGGTTTTTAGTGTTTGAGATTGCGTTTTGAAAACGCAGATAATCAGTTTTTTAGGCTACCAAAACGCAATAATCTATACGCAGCTCCATCCCTGCTTTTCCAAAACGCATAATCTGTTTTAAATAATCAATCCCAAACACCCCCTTAGTATAAAATTATAATATAGTATAGATAGATAAGAGGGAAACTGTAACTAATAAGGGGTATATGTGCAAGTTATGGTTGGAAAGACATAAATGCCCTTAAAAAGTAGTTACTACATGCATTATGTGTTGTACTTTAAGCATTTATAATTGTACTACTTAAAAATTAAGAGCTCCTTGTAAAATTCTTTATAAAATAGTATAGATATAGCAATACTGTACTCAAATTAAAGAGAATAAAATGCTCTTTTATACGGTGTAATAATATTAAGAAAATATTATCGTTTGAAAAAGTTATGAACATTTAAAAATCGTGGGGGTAGTTGGTTAAAATAAATATGTAAAAGTGCAATTAGTATTTAAATAAAGTTAATGGGGCAAATATGTAAGTATTGTATAAAATTATAATGTAGTATAGATAGATAAGAGCGGAAACTGTAACTAATAAGGGGTATATGTGCAAGTTATGGTTGAAAAGACATAAATGCCCTTAAAAGTAGTTATTACATGCATTATGTGTTGTACTTTAAGCATTTATAATTGTATTATATAAAAATTAAGAGGTCCTTGTAAAATGCTTTATAAGATAGTATAGATTACTATTTGTTAAATTTTAAATATATTATAAAATCTGTAATTCAAAGGTAATATGTATGTCTAATTATTACCATTATTAACTTAAAGTAACAAATTTGATTTTTTTTTAAAGATTCAAATAGTTCATGATGGGATTGGGTACTGAACCATTATCTGGATCAACCCAACCCAAGTCCTAACTTGCGCAGACCAGGGATACTGCGCAATCATCACCCATTTGCGCACCACAGCAGAACGTCATCCACTCTCCTACAATCATGGACGACCTCGTGCGCAGGACAGTAAAAGCGGTATTCGTTCCATGATTTCCTTAATTATCGCCCCTATTAACTACTTTACTAATATAATCGAGGGTAGTGGAGACAACCCTTATCGAGCCTTGACCCATCACGATTAGGGTTTTGGGTGATAGTGGCATATGTCAAGCTCTATATAAGGGAGAACATCCTAATAGAGATGACACCTTTTGCTAACCCTAAAAGCTATCATTGAGGTAGTGTTTCGTATGATATAATGGAAGAGGGAATGGAATGGACCATTATGAGGAAATGAAAAATAGTGTGTTTGGTTGGTTAAAGGAATGGAATCACCCATTCCACAAGGTATTCCATTCCCTCAAATTCATTCCATCCACCTCCCATGTTTTTTTTCATTCCATCCCTCATTCACCCTTTACTAACAACACCATAACCCACCACCACCATCCACCATCGTTGTCGCCACCACCCACCACCGCCGTCACTACCCACCACCGTCGCCCACCACCCCCACCCCCACCGTCACCCAACACCGCTGCCATGACCCACCACCATCGTCTCCGCCACCAACCACCCACCACCACCATCACCCACACACCCACCATCGCCGCCATCCAACACCACCCACCGTCACCCACCCACCGTTGCCTCCACCACCTGCCACTGTCACTCGCAACAATTTCCTTTACCCACCACTACCGCCACCACCCACTACCACCGCCACCACCCACCACCTTCGCCGCCTCCACCCACCATCACCACTACTCACCATCGTCACCCACACACCACCGCTGTTACCACCACCCACCACCGCTACCGCGACATATTACCACCCACCACCCTCGTCGCCACCACCCACCTCCACCACCACTGTGACACCCTAGGAAAATCCCACATCGGCCATGGCCAGGAGAGATCCTTGGTTCATAAGTAATGTCTTGCCTCTTAAATCACCATCGTGTTTTGGGGCTTAATGTTAGTGGATGAGAGGAGAACTCCACAGTTAAGCGTGCTCATATGGGAGCAGTATCAGGATGGGTGACCTCCTAGGAAGTCTCCACTTAGGAAACCAAACGCAAATCTGTGAGCTCCGGATGGGCAACCCATCGGGCAAAGTGGAAATATTGGTGGTGAGAGGGGCCGGATGTTACAGATTGGTATCAGAGCCAATGGTTATAGTGAACTAGGACTGCATTGTGAGTCTAGTCTATAACTGCCACACACACACTAGATCAAACGCTAGTAGTACTCAGGAGTCGAGTGCTGATTCATACATAAATGTCAAACTCTGTTACAAGAAACTCAAACAATTATACTCATACATGTATAAATTTCGAGAATTTATATGTCAACACAACATTTTCAACAAAACTATTCAACAACAAAACACTCAAACACAAAACTAACATTGTAGGGAATATGTCAACATCATCATCTCCATCATCCTTACCCCTTTCTCAGGAACCTGCTGTTCCAGCTCCTACCCCAGCACCATTTGTTTACTACTTCAGGGTCAAAGAGACGCCGTGTTGAGCCTGCTAGCTCTTCCCGGTGGAATTTTGAATCGGTTGTGATTCGTAACTATGGCGATGCCCATGATTGGCAGTGGTATCCCGACATTATTCGGAGTTTGATTCGCGTTGAATGCGTCCGACCTCTACTTTTCCCTGACACTGCCAAGGACACGCCATCCTTACCACCCATACCTTGCTCGCTTGAGCAGAGTGTTGAGGTTTTAGCGGCATATTTCGACACCCAGTTCCATCATCTGCAGTCAACTACTAATGAGATCGCTGGCATACTCCAACGCAAAAATGAGGTGACCCAGCTTGTGGAGAAACTCACCCAAGACTTGGCAGAGATGGACAAGTTTCGCAACTATCTCGTTGATGCCTACTATATAATGAAGCTTCGAGTGAACACGCTCGAGTCTTGAGAACGACTAAATGGGGTGAAAATTTCAGAAGCCCTGAATGTCACGACTATAGCATTGAACACTGCTAATGAAGCCCGAGCTGCATCGGCAAACCCTGGGGGAAACCCAATAATAAACCTCGCCAAGAACTCAAGTGAAGATGACGCGACATCTAGTATCTCTTCTAATCTCAATTCTAATTGAATTTCTTTTTGTTTTAACTCTTTTCCGTGAACTTAAATAGGCATGTTGTGCTCATACAACTATCGAATTTTGATGTTTAATGAATTGGTTCAAATACTTTGTACAGATTACAATTTATTTTTATCAAGGATTAATACTCAAATTGTGATGTTGACTTTATGAAGTTTCATGTTGCTTATTCTATACGATGGTGAGTCAATGTATATACTCATTCGTATGTATTAGAAACTTGTCTAACTAGAACGGTAACTCCAGCATGACTACAACAGAACTTAATGCCCTAATCGATAGCAGAATAGCTAAGGCTCTTACTGCTCATCCAACTGTCCAGAACCAAGGAGGAAAAATTTATTTGCCTCCACATTCTAACTCGAACTCTTTTGTTTCCCTATTCCATTTTGCTGGTAATCAACTTCGTGAGCTTGATTCAGGCGATGTTGTGAACCTTGTTCCAGCTCCACCAACCTACCCTGTTGAGACATGCGTGGACTATTCATGTATGGGTTGTGTTATGTTCGTCGATAGTTAACACTACAGGTGAGCCTATTGCTCTGTATTTTGCTGGTTTAGTACCACCAACACAAGGATGAACATGTTTCCTAACCCCTTGTCTGTCTCACAATCAAACCATTACCTTTTGGAGACACTACCTTGACGGAACCTCAAGCTACCCTACCTACCCAAGCCATCACACCCAAGGGCGCCAACAACAAGCAAAAGTGGAAGGATAACGATAATAACTCATCGTGGCCACAACCTCAGCAACGAAAGTTTGGAACTTCCAATACCCATACCTCACCTATGCAAACCAACCTGAAACGGAATGCTTATACCGGTAAGGACTCTAGGTGCAACATGTGTGGTTTTCACTATCATGGTCATTACAACAAGATCAATTGTCAACCTTGTGACAAACTGGGTCATTTAAAAAAGAACTGCAGAGCCAAACTCCAACCCAATCAACACCAACAATCTGAAACACAGAAGGAGTGTTTCAGCAATAGGGAAGGACATTTCAAGAGGAACTGTCTGGAACTAAAACAGTACAATATTGGTACATTTCCTTGAACCTTGTCATAATTTGGTAAATTGTTACCTCTTGAGTTAATCGATTTTTAGAGTCTACCCCAAAGTGCCAGAAACTCTTCACATCAAGATAATAGAAGAAGACCAAACGCTGAATACCCTGGATAGTTTTGACATGACCCTGGGTATGGATTGATTACCCCAACACTTAGCTGAAATAACTTGTTTTAGAAAATTTTCCACATTACCCTAACTTGTAGAGAAGTCCTATCCATCGAAAACTAACTTTTGCATGAGAACTTATAAGTTCTATGAGAAAACTATACCGCCATTATGGCACCTGTTACCTTAAACCCTATAAAGGAAAATGTTGGATCAGTATGCTCTTAGAAGGTTTACTTGCTTGTGAACACTTATGTGTTTAGCAAGTTCAACTAGATTTGCACAGCGGAATAAGTATATAAAGTTTCACTATCAACAGGAGTTATTACTCCCCCTGGATGTTTGCAAACTAAAGATAAGTTAATGAGAATCTAATTATTGAATGTGAATGATAATAAATACTCAGATAGATTCTCAGTTAATGAAATAGAAATAACAATAATAAGCTTTGAAGGATTTCAGTTTTCAATCAAAATCAATATATAAAAACAAAGGGATGAACCTATCTATTTATAGACTTACAAATGCATGAACCTTGATACAAAAGCAAGTCTGCAACAAGTTGCAGTCTTGGAACTTGTACAAATAGATAAAGTAATAATAAACAATTAAGTAAACTCTTCTCTAGTAGTTCTTTGGACTCTGAAATTGGAGAAGGCTTCAGCATAGTCATGTGAGTTGTTGTAGGCCTTGGAATAGGAGTTGGTTGTTGTTCAGTTGGTTTGGAAGGCTCTTTAGTTGTTTGTATGTTGGAAGTGTTAACTACTGAAGTGTTCATAGAAGTATCAACTACTGAAGGATTGTCTTCAGTACTTTCTGAGTCTTCAGAAGTTTCTTCAGAAGTTTCTTCAGAAGTTTCTTCATTATGCCCTTGGGAAGGTTCAGCTTCAACTTCAGTTGTAGAAACAAGCCTATCTTGGTCTTCTTTTTGTTTCTTGGCTTTTTCTAGCAGTTCTTGTTGTTGTAGAGCCACTCTTGCCTTTATCCTGGCTTCTAGTGACTCCCTTGGTTCCTTAATCTTCTCCCCCTTTTTGGCTTCATCCACTTCTGGAAGCCTACCAGGTTGAGAAGTTCTACCAGAGAGTTTGGCAAGCTGTCTTGAGTTGTTGTCAATTTTGTTGGACAGCTCACCAAGTTTTTTGTTTATCACCTCAAATTGATTTGTGGTTTTCAACTCCCAAGCAGTTGTGAAAGATTTAAGGTGATTGGCTATTAGGGTGTTCATCATCTGGTATAGGGCACCATCTGGGCTACATAGGAGGTTCAGATCTATGCTTGATGACCCAAGGAATTGGGTAGGCATTTTTAGTGAGGGGTGTGTTTTTGGGTGATCTTCAGGATGTACTGAAGATGCCACTTTAGGGGAATCAGGGATCAAGTGGACTTTAACCTGATCTGGTGTGACCAGCTCTTTGAGCTTAGAGACACCAGGTGTAGAACCTTCACTAGCAGCCGTCAATTCATGTTTAGTGGAGTGTGAATCATCATCTAAATTAATGGAATCATCTGAATCCCTGATGATATCCTCAATGAGGACATTATCAGTTGTATCATGAGCTGGGCCCAACCCAGTTGTCTCATGAACCTCTTGTTCTTGGTTTAGAGGATTTCCTACCTCAGGCAAAAAACCTTCATCAGTAGTTGCCACAAGTGAGGTCTTAGCTATGTTACTTCTGTCCTCAGGTCCACCACTGGGTGGTAAATGAGTAGTAGCAGCCTCACATGTACCTAAGGTCTAAGTTTGGGCTTAGAAACCCTGGTTCATCCTCATCTCTTGGGTTAGGGATATGGATTTCCACACTCATGTCAAAGTCTGATGGTATGTCCCCTGTTTGATGTGGTTGTTGGGGACTAACATGTTCTAATGGGATAGTCTCTTTTAGCCCAGAGAGAAGTTTGGCAATTTCTATGGTTTCAGGTTCAGTAGTTTGGGGTAAAGGTTCAGCAGTTTCAAAATAAGGGTCAGTCGTTATGGTTTTCTTGAATTTCTTTCTTTTGAATAGAATGGTAATTGGGGCTCTTGGGCGGGGGGGTTGAGATGGATGAGACTGAGAGGATGTTTCAGTCACATCTTTAGCAAGTGCAGATTGCACACTGGCAGGTTCAGGCATCTCAACTTCCTGAACTGCCTTTCTTTTAAGGCTGGTGGGTTTTGGTTTTTGTTGTTTTGTTTTCTTGGCATTTTTGGGTAAGGGTTTGGAAGATGAGGGTTCCATGGGGACTGTTTCTGGTTCCCCTTGGTCATCTTCTGGCCAGGCAGGCGGTTTGTTATGCCTTGAGTATGCTTGTGAGGTTAATGGGTTTAAAACAGTTGTTTTACCCACAAGCACCCCATCTCCAAGTTCTTTAATTATGTAATGCATTATGAATCTTGGATACAACAAAAACTTCTTTTTAGAATTTAAGTGATGTAACACCAACTCATTAAAGAAAAGTGCTGATGCCTGAATTTTGTTTCATTCACAATGGAATGAAAAATTGGTTGAAAAGTAGAGGACATCTGATCATAAGATCCAGTTTTTGGACTCAAGCACATGATTATGTAATGAAACAAAAATTTGTATTTTGGTTCAAAATATTTCTTAAAAATAGTTGCATGTGAGAGAGTACCTTGGTAACCACACTCTGTGATGGTCAAATGAATTTCAGAGTTGGAAATTGATCTGGGGCATCCACATCATCTAGACCCAGTCTAATTCCCAAAGTTGCTAGTGTGATTGCCATTGTTTTCCCTTGGATGGTTGATTTGAGGGAAATTACTTGATCATTCACGGTCACCGTCTCTGCATTCGCCCAGAACTCATTGAGAGTTTCAGTATGGATTGGAGGATCAACGGTAAGGACTGTGAAGTATTGGGATTTGACGACTAAATCAATGATTTCGTCGTATTGGGACCAGGCTTCATGTTTCTCAAAGTAGCCTCTTTGATTGTGTCCCTGTTTAAGTGTAAGAGCCATGTGGTTTGTGTGTGGGTGGATCGAACAGTGTTTTGTTTGCAGGTTAGGGGTTTGAGAGTGTTTTTTAGAGAGAAGAAGAAAATTTTGCTTTTTGAAAGGATAAGTGTTGGAAAAGGTGTTTATCAGAAGTTTATAACCGTCCTAGGTTAAACTTCTGAAGTGGGAAATGTCTGATTTATCCTTAATGACAAAACTGCTGATGAAGAATAACTATCATCAGTAGTTCCCATTTTCTCTTCAGTAGTTTGTTAACAACTGATGAGAATATTTATAAACACTTTATTCATAACTTCTGAAGGTTATTTAATTAGAAGTTAATCATTTTTCAGAAAATAATCCCATACTGATGTTTTGTACATCGGTAGCTTCTCTCTTTTTGTTTTTCAGAGGTTTTAGAAATAAAACAGATGTAAGTGAAAAATAAAATATGTGCAGAAAAATAAAAGAAACACTTACAAATTTAGCATCCCAAGCATGGATACTAACTTCTGAAATGTTGATGTGTCAAGGGGTTTAGTGAATATGTCAGCTATTTGATTAGCTGTTGTCACATGCTTCACTTCAATCTTGCCTTTTTTTTTATGAAATGATACCTGATTTCAATATGTTTAGTCTTTGAGAACTAAACAGGATTTTGAATGATGCTAATGGCAGATTTACTGTCTACAAGTAATGGTGTCTTGGTCTCTTGGATTCCATAATCAAGAAGTTGATATTGGAGCCATTGTATCTGTGATGTACAACTTGCAGCTGCAATGTATTCAACTTCAGCAGGTGAAGTTGCAACAAATGTTTGCTTCTTTGATTGCCAAGATACTAGACAGTTTCCCAAGAATTGACAACCACCAGATGTTGATTTTCTTGACATTTTGCACCCTGCATTGTCACTATCTGAAAAAGCTGATAACTTGGTATTGCTAGAAGCAGGATACCAAATTCTAACTGTAGGAGTTCCTTTCAGATATCTGAATATTCTTTTGACTGCAATTAGGTGTGATTCCCTAGGAGTTGATTGATATCTAGCACAGACACATGTTGAAAACATAATATCTGGTCTAGAAGCAGTTAGATATAAAAGGGAACCTATCATACATCTATACATGGTTTGATCAACCTGTTTTCCTTGATCATCTGGTTCAACTTGTGTGGTTGGTGTCATGGGAGTGGAACATGATTTACAGTCTTGTAAAGAAAATTTGTTCAATAATTCTTTAACATATTTAGATTGATGTATAAAAGTTCCATTTGTTTGTTGTTTAATCTGCAGTCCTAAAAAGTACTGCAGTTCTCCCATTGTACTCATCTCAAATTTTGATTACATGAGTTTCTTAAATTCATCACACAGTTTTGTGTTTGTTGAACCAAATATGATATCATCAACATAAATTTGAACAAGTAAGACATGATTTCCAACATGTTTTATGAAAAGAGTTTTATAAATGGAGCCTCTTGTAAAGTTATTTTTGAGCAAAAAGTTGGAAAGTGTTTGAAACCAGGCTCTAGGAGCCTGTTTTAGCCCATAAAGAGCTTTGTCAAGTTTGTACACCCACTCAGGATTAGAAGGATCCTCAAACCCAGGTGGCTGACAGACATACACTTCCTCTTTGATCTTTCCATACAAAAATTCACTTTTAACATCCATTTGAAAAACTTTAATTTTGTTGGAAATAACATAAGCCAGAAATAACCTGATGGCTTCAAGTCTTGCAACTGGAGCAAAGGTTTCATCATAGTCAATTCCCTCTTCTTGAGAGTAACCTTGTACCACCAGTCTTGCCTTGTTCTTAATAATCATACCAGCCTCATCTTGTTTGTTCCTGAAAACCCATCTTGTGCCAATTGGTAGCTTGTTTGGTGGTAAGGGACATATTTCCCAAACTTGTTGCTTCTTGAATTGGAGCAACTCATCTTGCATAGCTTGCACCCAATTGTTTTCTTTGAGGGCTTCTTGGCACTTCTTAGGTTCCAACTGAGAAATGAATGCTGAGAAGAAGAAAAAGTTGGAAAGCTGGTTTCTTGTGAGAACCCCTGTTGCAATATCACCCATGATTTGATCCAATGGATGATCTTTGTGTTCAATCAGTTGTTGTAAACCACTGATAGGTGTAGGTGGCTCTTGTACTTCATCAAAAAAACCACTAAGGTTTATAATGTCTGGTTCGGCCGTTTCTACATCTTCAATAGTTGTAGGAGCTGAAACAGATGTTTGAGTTTGTACATCAGCAGTTGTTGAATCAGAAGTTTGTGAAACTTCTGATGGTTTGAAAGTTGACTTAATGACTGTATTAGGAGTCCATGTGCCGGATCCTCATCATCAAACCTCTGATCACCCTAATAAGTAGGTTTAGATGAAGTAACAGTCTTTTCAGGTCCGAAATGGAAGCTGTCAAGGTCAAAGAGTTCAGCAGGAAGTGCTGGAATAAGAGTGTGTTTTGACTCATTGAACTTGACATTCAGTGTTTCTTCTACTATCTTGGTTCTTGAGTTAAAAACCTTGTGGCTTTTCTAGTGGAAGAGTAACCAAGAAAATAACCTGAATCAACTTTAGCAGCAAACTTTGAAATAGAGTCTTTAATGTTTAGAATGAAACATTGACTTCCAAAAGCCTTGAAAAAGGAGATAAGGGGCTTTATGCCATGAAGAACTTCATAGGTAGTTTTGGAGTGTCTCTTGTTGACAAGGACTCTATTCTGAACATAACATGCAGTGTTGACTGCTTCAGCCCAGAAATACAATGATAGGCCTGAATCAGCTAACATGGTTCTTGCTGTTTCAATTAATGTTCTGTTCTTCCTTTCTACCACACCATTTTGTTCAGGAGTTCTGGGAACACTGAATTGTCTAATAATCCCTTTAGACAAACAGAATTCATCCAGAGTTTTGTTCCTGAACTCTTTCCCATTATCACTTCTAATGGCTTTGACAGATAAAGAGTATTGTTTCTCTACTTGTAGAATGAAGAACTTGATGATTTCAGCTGCCTCATCATTGGAAAATAAGAAGAATACCCATGTGAATCTTGAATAGTCATCAATGATGACTAAGCAGTACTTCTTCTTACCAAGGCTCATGATTTTTTACTGGCCCAAGTAAGTCCATATGGAGTAGTTGAAGACATGCAGTTGTTTTAGATTCTTCAATAGACTTATAGGAGGACTTATGTTGCTTTCCCTTTAAATAGGATACACAGTGTTCTTGACACTGGTATACTTTCAAGGGTAGACCTCTGACCAAGCCCATTTGTGACTTTATTTATGGTTTTAAAGTTCACATGGCCAAGTCTCCTGTGCCAGAGATCAGTCTCTGAAGTTGATGCC
>CM061224.1:24038095-24193891 GCA_030844895.1 Ambrosia x helenae | reverse complement strand
TAGTCAAAGTCTTAGTCAAACAGTCAAAGTCTTAGTCAAATAGTCAATTCATCATAAAACCTTACTTTATGGTGTTTGACCAATTTTAATGGCTAATTGAATCCAAAACTAGTATAAAAACCCACCTATGACCCATTATACTTTGCACCTCTAAATCGATTGTTTCAATCCGATTAAACTTTCCCTCATACCTTTCTTCTATAGTCTATTACTTCTACAATTGAAGCTTTGATTATAAGCTCTTGTAATTGGCAACTTTGGGGCTACACATATTTTATTTCTCGAGACTTAATACTTTGCTAAGGTGAGTTTACGTAACCATGTTTATGCAATTCTTTATACTTGCAACATTATACTTAAGCAATTCTACATGCATGTCTAGTTGTAAACTTTAATGCCTCATGAATTAGACAACAACAACAATTTCAACGAGTTTCAACATTACATAATCATTAGCTATGGCCAAGCCGGCGATACTCAATAATAGATCTATTGGATTGACAGTCCCACCCGGATACGTGTACCTCCTACATAGGTAGCGTGGGTGATTGTTATCGTTCCAACATATTATTAAGGTGAACCGTGGATGACGGTATGGACCTAAACTAGTCGGAGGTTTGATTATGTCGATTCAACATATTATGTTTATTCATGTAGACTTAAACTTAACGATAGACATATGAATTGCTAAAATTTTATACTTAAACTATTTGCTTGACATGGCTTATGTATTCTCACCAACTTCTAGTTGACCCCCCCCCCCATTTTTACAACTCAACAGGAAATAATGATGCTTGAAGTCTAGAGCTAGCATGGGAAGATATTTGAAGTTTTATGCTTTGTTTGATTTTGGGATGTACTAGATTTCATTCAAGACATTTAATGTAATTCAATATTGTATTAAAGGATTATGTAAACATATGTATTACCATGAGCTACTGAACAATCATTCATACGTGACACCTCGATGTTTCCGCCATCGGTTGGGGTGTTACAGATTGGTATCAGAGCCTTGGTTATAGGGAATTAGGTTATTAGAAAAAATAATAATCTAGTCTATAACCATAGGAATATAACCAGTATTTGCTCCTTTTACTTGCGATCCTCTATCTCACTCCTACTTCTTATCCCTACTTCAACCCCTACAAGAATATTGCTCTCCATCACAAGATCTACTCTTAGACTAATAGGACAATCCTCAGGTTTAGCCTGAACCACCTTGAGATCTCGTCGAAGTTCTAGATTTTAATAACGAACACGTGCAATCTGGAAGGGTGAACGCCTGTATTCTGAGTTTTCTGTCTAGGACTGGCATTGCGCATATATCCCAATCAGACGAGGGACCCGGATGCCTACCTGGGAATTCTCGGGATGAGTGTTCACTTATAGGCTAAAGCATGTCTTCACTATGTTATTAGAATCTAGAAGTTTTGATAAGTCAACGTTTTCGTTTATTCGTTTTAATTAATGAATAAATGATTACACTCACCTTCCTTAAACTAAGCTCAAAAATCTCAAAATTTTACAGCTTAAATCAATATCATTTCATAACCATCCATGGATTTCACAATCACACTTCACCTTACCATCATAGCCACTTTTTAAATATTCAACACCCTACCCAAATCATATAATCTCCATACTATAAAATAAACTCTTTATCAACTATCTTCACATTCACTATCTCTCACAACTTTGATTTTGCTTCAAGAATTTTTCATCATCCTCTCAAGAACTAAATTCATATCCTTCACCTTCTCACACATGAGCTAGTTACCCATGATAACCAAACTATTGAAACTTGATTGTGTGTTGCATCAAACATAATCCTTAGTTATACATGAGGATTCGACTATTTGCCTTATTTGAACATTTGAAACTAGAATTCATGGAATATAAACTATTTACTATAGACACACCTAGAGTCATTAACCTTATCTAGGGCAACTCTATTACAACTCGTATGCTATACTTGATACTTGATTGCTTACATGTACATATTATCAATTTGCAATTCATGTGTGTAATAATTGGTACACTTAATCAAACAACTGATAGAGGATGAAGTGCTTGCTCAACAGTTAGTAGAGTACAAAATAACCTACTCAACGATTGGTAGAGGTCATCATGCCTGCTCAACAGTCGGTAGAGGCCCTACAACCTACTCAAACGACTGGTAGAGGCTATCATACCTGCTCAACAATCGGTAGAGGTTCCTACTCACTGACTGGTGGAAGTCTTTTTCCCTGCTCAACAATTGGACTCATTTTGGATACATGGTTAATCATATTATTTTACATGTGTGTCTACAGTTATAGAAGGACACAAAACCCTAATGTAAGGTAAATTGTTGATTGCGGTCCGGAACGTAATCATGAATTTACAGGTACGTTAAGGTAGTGTGAAATTCTATCAAGGTTTTCGGTAGTTGACCAATTATAAACCTTAGTTATCTGGTAGTTCATTTAGTCTTTCAATAGTCCATCAACTCATTCCTTTTAGGACTCCTAAAACTTAAGATTCTTATTCTCCTTGCTATTTCAGATGAACCTAATCCAACCCTTAAAACTCACACATATCAAAACTCTTACCCAAATTATTCGAAACATTTTATTCTGTTACCTATAAATTTATGTCATGCCTTAACTCGAAACTTCCCAAACCACCCTTGTCCTAATTTCTACCCAATCACCTTCAACCCTGTGTTTTCAATAAACTTCGGATGAAGTTTCCAAAAGTAGGGAGACTGTAACATCGCAAAATTTTCCCCAAAATTTTAATACATAAAAAGCCCTTATATATATATATATATATATATATATATATATATATATATATATATTACACCTGTATCATTAATATTATAAAAATGTGCCTAAGTCTTTATTTATCCTAACTCACAACTTATATACATACATAAATGTATATAAATAATAATAATAATATGATTCTAAATTCCTTTTTTTTTCACATACAAGATTTTTTTTTTAAATAAAGCCTTGAGTCAAATAGTCAAAGTCCTAGTCAAAGTCTTTAGTCAAACAGTCAAAGTCTTAGTCAAATAGTCAATTCATCATAAAACCTTACTTTATGGTGTTGACCAATTTTAATGGCTAATTGAATCCAAAACTAGTATAAAAACCCACCTATGACCCATTATACTTTGCACCTCTAAATCGATTGTTTCAATACGATTAAACTTTCCCTCATACCTTTCTTCTATATCTATTACTTCTACAATTGAAGCTTTGATTATAAGCTCTTGTAATTGGCAACTTTGGGGCTACACATATTCTATTTCTCGAGACTTAATACTTTGCTAAGGTGAGTTTACGTAACCATGTTTATGCAATTCTTTATACTTGCAACATTATACTTAAGCAATTCTACATGCATGTCTAGTTGTAAACTTTAATGCCTCATGAATTAGACAACAACAACAGTTTCAACAAGTTTCAACATTACATAATCATTAGCTATGGCCAAGCCGGCGATACTCAATAATAGATCTATTGGATTGACAATCCCACCCGGATACGTGTACCTCCTACATAGGTAGCGTGGGTGATTGTTATCGTTCCAACATATTATTAAGGTGAACCATGGATGACGGGATGGACCTAAACTAGTCGGAGGTTTGATTATGTCGATTCAACATATTATGTTTATTCATGTAGACTTAAACTTACGATAGACATATGAATTGCTAAACTTTTATACTTCAACTATTTGCTTGACATGGCTTATGTATTCTCACCAACTTCTAGTTGACCCCCCCATTTTTACAACTCAACAGGAAATAATGATGCTTGAAGTCTAGAGCTAGCATGAGAAGATATTTGAAGTTTTATGCTTTGTTTGATTTTTGGATGTACTAGATTTCATTCAAGACATTTAATGTAATTCAATATTGTATTAAAGGATTATGTAAACATATGTATTACCATGAGCTACTGAACAATCATTCATACGTGACACCTCGATGTTTCCGCCATCGGTTGGGGTGTTACAGGTGGCTCATGTTCTTCAAACAAACTACTGAGGTCTATTATGTCTGGTTCAGCAGTTTCAGTGTCTTCAGTAGTTGCAGGTGCTGAAGCAGATGTTTGAGTTTGGCCTTCAGTATTTGTTGAATCAGAAGTTTGTGAAACTTCTGATGGTTTTGAAGTTGACTTAATGACTGTTTGAGGAGTCCATGGTGCTGGATCCTCATCATCAAACCTTTGATCACCATAATAAGTAGGTTTGGATGAAGTGACAGTCTTTTCAGGTTCAAAATGAAAGTTGTCGAGGTCAAAGAGTTCAGCAGGATGTGTTGGAATGAGAGTGTGTTTTGACTCATTGAACTTGACATTCAGTGTTTCTTCTACTATCCTGGTTTTTGAGTTAAAAACCTTGTAGGCTTTTCTAGTTGATGAATAACCAAGAAAGTAACCTGAGTCAACTTTGGCAGCAAACTTTGAAATAGATTCCTTGATGTTCAAGATGAAACATTGACACCCAAAAGCCCTGAAAAAGGAGATAAGGGGCTTCATGCCATGAAGAACTTCATAGGCAGTCTTTGAATGTCTCTTGACAACAAGAACTCTATTTTGAACATAACATGATGTGTTAACTGCTTCTGCCCAGAAGTATAAAGGTAGGCCAGAATCAGCTAACATTGTTCTTGCTCCTTCTATTAAAGTTCTGTTCTTCCTTTCTACCACACCATTTTGTTCAGGAGTTCTGGCAACACTGAATTGTCTAATAATCCCTTTAGACAAACAGAAGTCATTCAGAGTTTTGTTCCTGAATTCTGTCCCATTATCACTTATAATGGTTTTGACAGGTAGAGAGTATTGCTTCTCTACTTGTAGAATGAAGAACTTGATGATTTCAGCAGCCTCATCCTTGGAAAATAAGAAGAATACCCATGTAAATCTTGAGTAGTCATCAATGATGACTAAGCAGTACTTCTTTTTACCAAGGCTCATGATCTTTATAGGCCCAAATAAGTCCATATGGAGTAGTTGAAGACATGCAGTTGTTTTTTATTCTTCAATAGACTTATAGGAGGACTTATGCTGTTTACCCTTTAAATAGGATACACAGTGTTCTTGACACTGGTATACTTTTAAGGGTAGACCTCTGACCAAGCCCATTTTTGTGACTTTATTTATGGTTTTAAAGTTCACATGGCCAAGTCTCCTGTGCCAGAGATCAGTTTCTGAAGTTGATGCCCTTGAGAAGAAATAGGCAGTGTTGTTTAGTACTTTGTCTTTTTCAATGTCCACTGCATAGACATTGCCACATCTTTTGGCAATTAACAAAGTATGATCTTCAATAATCTTCTGTATCAACTTCTGGCCTTCTGGTGATATGATCTTGCATGCTGTCTTTGTGAAAAAGGAAGAATATCCTTTATCACACATTTGTGACACACTTAGCAAGTTGTACTCAAGGTTTTCAACCAGATTGACCTTGTCAAACTGTATTTTGCCAGAGGAGACATTGCCATGTCCTAGCACATATCCCTTAGCATTGTTCCCAAAGGACACAGATCCATCTCTTTGACTGATAAAATTGTTTATCAGGTATCTGCATCCTGTCATGTGCATTGAGACTCCACTATCTACATACCAAATGCTATTTAAGCCTCTGAAAACTCTCTGCACAATATAGCAAATTAGTTAGATTTAGGAACCCAAGCCAGTTTGGCTTTGGGTTTGCTCTTGAGAACATTTACAGTTTGTTCTTGACCAAGTTTAGAAATCCATGTCTTTTTGGCAATGGATTTTGCATTAAGTACAATGGTGGTATCCTTTTGAGGACCACCATCAACTTTGGTCATCAGTAGTTGTACCATGTTCATAAGATCTTTAATCTCAGTAGTTTGTGAAACTGCTGATGATTTAGGTCTAACTACTGAAAGAGAATTTTGAGAAAAAGACTTTTGTTGAGATTTTGTCTTTTTCTGAGAAAGGGTTTTTGCTGGTTGTTGTTTCTTGGGAGAAAAAGTTTTTACATAATCATTTTTGATTTGTTCCCCCACAACCAGTTGTTGATTTTTCTTATTGAACTGAATACCCTTTCTATATCTGCAAAATTCCGTTTTGTGGTTGAACAGACCACAAATTTCACATTCTTTTGTCTTTTCTTTCAAAGACAAATCTCTGACTGTTTTGATTGGTTTTAGGTCATCAGTAGTTTTCAGGTTCTCAACTCCTGATGTAGTTGAAACTACTGATGGCTTAAAGTCAGATTTACTCAGTACTTCTGAAGAATTTTCTTTGTGTGATTTTAGAAAGTTTTCATGGAAAGATGTGCATTCTTCCTCTTCAGAAGTTTCACCTGAAACAATTTTTTTCCCATCTTCAGTAGTTTTGGGAGAGAAATCTGTTGGTGTTTCAGTGTGATTGTACCCTATGCCAAACCTAACATTTGAGGCACTTTGTTTGTTTAGCAATAGTTGGTACCCCTTATAAGATTCCACCCATTTTTCACATGTGACCTTGGTGTCAGCAAGCTCTTGTCTGACATTTCCTAGGTCATTAATCATTATTTTGATTTGTGCTTGGGTTTCAATAGCAGAGTTAGTCAATTTAGAAACTTCTTTTGTTTTTGCAGAAAGTTTTCTTTCTAAATCACATTTTATCTGAGTGAGTTTTCTCTCAGAATCATTTGCCTTTCCTTGTAAGTGCACATTTGTCTCTCTTATGAGAGCAAAAGATTCTTTGCATGAATTTGAACATAGTTTTGTCAAAGATTCTTTTGATACCTGTGACAAAGCAGATTTTGAGGAGCATCCCTCAAATGCCATTAAGGCAAAGTTCTTTCTGCCATTGTCAGGCTCTCCCCAGTTGATGTCAAACATTTTGTTGTCTGCATCAGGATTGCACTCTGTGGTGTCAAAAGGAAGACTGCTCCAGTCAACATACCCTGAGGTAAATAGACTTTGTTGAGAGGGTTGTTGTTGCTGTGGAGGTTGTTGAGCAGCTGGAAAGGGAGGGATTGATTGTTGGCTCTGCATCTGTTGAGCAGGCATCTGTACATATTGTACTTGTGGCACATATTGGTGTTTTGGAGCTTGTGCCTGTACAAAATGTGCACTCCCTTGTGTTCCATTATTCCTGTTATAATTGGGGTTAAAATTGTTTCCAGACTGAGATTGGTTAAAGCCAGAGCTTCTACATTCTCTAGCAAAGTGTCCCAACTTTTGACACTTGTGACATCTAAGTTTAGATTTGTCAAAACCAATTTTTGTAGAACTGTTAAGTCCTGGAAACTTCCTTCCTGACCTTTTGTAAAATTTATTTGTTTTTAAACTTAACATGGACAGTTGGTGCAAAATATCCATTTCTTCAAGGTCATCACTGCTGAAACTATTTAAGTCATCCATGATAAAACACATGTTATCAGCAGTTTGACCAAAGTCATTATTGTCATAACCTGGGAATGATCTTTCAGATGAGATCCCAGCAGTTATGTCAATGTGGTCAAAAGATCCAAAACTATTTGAACAAGTTGGTGAGTCTTGTCCCAATAGTGTTGTACTACCAGGTAGATAGTCATCAGCAGTTTTACCAGAATTTTGTAACTTTTTCTTTTGATCAATTTCTCTCTCAAAAGTAAGTAATCTCCCATGAAGTTTTGTAAGAGTGAGGGAGCTAAAATCTGGGGAAGATCTTAAGACTATTGAGTATGTTTCCCATTTATCAGGTAACGACCTTAAAAATCTATGAAGCATAGATACAGTTGTATAGGTCTGACCATTTAGTTTTAGCTCAGATATTAATGAGGAAAATCTTTCAAATTGCTGAGTTAAAGTTTCCCATTAATGTGAGCAAAAGTTTCATACTGTTGAGCCAAGATTTCTCTGGTGTTGGCAATCACCTCTTCAGTTCCTCCAAACTGTTCTTTTAGGCAATCCCAAAGCTCTTTGGCACTATCACAATGTAATAGGCCAGAATAGATTTCATTTGGGAGTGCCATTGCCAACATAGAAAAAGCTTTTGCATCAAGCTCAAGTTTTAGGAAATCATCATCAGTATAGTCTTTTGGTTCTTTTGGAATCTCTTCCTTAGTTTCAAGATTTATATTTACTGGTTTATGAGGACCATATATCACAGATCTCCAACAACCTGTGTTGGTCTGTGACAAGGTATGTGCCATTCTCTTTTGCCATATGTTATATTCATTTCTTACAAGCATGGCAGGTTTAGTGGCAGAACCAGTATTATGAGGATCCATTTTAAAGAGTATTGATTTGTCAAATATCTCTTAAAGTGATGGATGTTGATAAAAGTGAGCTTATAATCCTCTATTGAATATCAATAAGAGCCTGTGTCTGATTCTCAATTTGTTAGATTGATATGTGATCAGATAAACCAGTGCTCTGATACCAATTGTTGGATCAGTAATCTGCTCTTTTAGTTGAACTTGCTAGTTGACACTTAAGTGTTTAGCAAGTTCTTGGTGAGTGATAGCACAGCGGAATGTTTATAAGTTTAAAGCTACACTTATCAACAGGAGTTATTACTCCCCCTGGATTCAAGAACTAATAAATGAAAAGTGTTTATTGAGAATCTAGGTAATGAATGAGAATGAAATACTTTGATAGATTCTCAGTAAACACGAAATGGAAAATAACAATAACAAGTGTTGAAGGATTTCTTGTATTAAAATCAATGTCTAAAACAGAGGGATGAACCCTTCTATTTATAGACTTTACAAATACATGAACCTTGCCAAAAAGCAAGTTCAGAAACAAGTTGCAACAAGTTGCAGTCTTGGAACTTGTACATAAAGCAAAAAAGAAATACTAAAGTATTAAACTACTGATATACAAAGGCGGTGGAAAAGATCTTTTTTAAGTACTGATGAATGACAAACTACTGATGAGTAGTTTGTCTTCAGTAGTTCTTCAGTAGAAGTGTCTGGTTTGAACTTCAGAACTTTTGATGACTTTTCTTCTTCAGCACTTCTGAATCTCTTCTTCAGCAGTTTGATCCTTTGTCTTCAGCAGTTCTATACTTAGAGTATTTTGACAGAAGTGAATTAGACTATGGTTTGCAAAAGTGGTTTTACCAATCCTTTTTGTCCTAACATTTTCAATGTCCATTGCATAGACATTGCCACATCTTTTGGCTATCAACAAAGTATGATCTTCAATGATCTTCTCTATCAACTTCTGGCCTTCTAGTGATATGATCTTGCATGTTGTCTTTGTGAAAAATGAAGAATATCCTTTATCACACATTTGTGACACACTCAGCAAGTTGTACTCAAGGTTTTCAACCAGATTGACCTTGTCAAACTGTATTTTGCCTGAAGAGACATTGCCATGTCCTAGCACATATCCCTTGGCATTGTTCCCAAAGGATACAAATCCTTCTCTTTGACTGATAAAATTGTTTATCAGGTATCTGCATCCTGTCATGTGCATTGAGCCTCCACTGTCAACATACCAAATGCTATTTAAGCCTCTGGAGACCCTCTGCACAAAGTAGCAAATTAGTTAGATTTGGGTACCCAAGCCAGTTTGGCTTTGGGTTTGCTCTTGAGAACATTAATAGTTTGTTCTTGACCAGTTTGAGGAATCCATGTCTTTTTGGAAATGGATTTTTCATTAAGAGCAATGGTGGTAACCTTTTGAGGACCACCATCAACCTTGGTCATCAGTAGTTGTACCATATTCATGAGATCTTTAATCTCAGCAGTTTGTGAAACTGCTGACGATTTAGGTCTAACTACTGAAAGATAATTTTGAGAAAAAGACTGTTGTTGAGATTTCATCTATTTCTGAGAAAAGGTGTTGCCTGGTTGTTGTTTCTTGGGAGAAAAAGTTTCTTCAAAATCATTTTGAGTTGTTTTCCCACAACCCGTTGTAAATGTTTCTTGTTATACTCAATTCCTTTTCTGTATCTACAAAATTTTGTCTTGTGGTTAAACAAACCACAGATTTCACATTCTTTTCCCTTTTCTTTTTCATTTAAAGGCAAGTTTCTGACTGTTTTGATTTGATTTAGGCCATCAGTAGTTTTCAGGTTCTCAACTCCTGATGTAGATGAAACTACTGATGGCTTAAAGTCAGATTTTATCAGTACTTCTAAAGAACTTTCTTTTAAAGTTTTTAGAAAGTTTTCATGAAAAGATGTGCATTCTTTCTCTTCTGAAGTTTCATTTTGAACAATTTTTCTCCCATCTTCAGTAGTTTTGGGAGAAAAATCAGTTGGTGTTTCAGTGTGATTGTACCCTATGCCAAACCTAACATTTGATGCACTTTGTTTGTTAAGCAGCAGTTGGTACCCTTTACATGACTCAACCCATTTCTCACAGTCAACCTTGGTGTAAGCAAGCTCTTTTCTGACATTTCCTAGGTCTTCTATCATTATTTTAAGTTGTGCTTGGGTTTCAATAGCATTGTTAGTTAATTTAGAATTTTCTTTTGTTTTAGAAGCAAGCTTTCTTTCTAAATCACATTTCATTTGAGTAAATTTTCTCTCAGACTCATTGGCTTTGCCATGTAAATGCACATTAGTCTCTCTTATGAGAGCAAAAGATTCTTTACATGAGTTTGAACAAAGTTTTGTTAAAGATTCTTTTGATACCTGAGACAGGGCAGATTTTGAGGTGCGGTCCTCAAATGCCATTAAATCAAAATTCTTTCTGCCATTGTCAGGTTCTCCCCAGTTGATGTCAAACATTTTGTTGTCTGCATCAGGATTGCACTCTGTAGTGTCAAAAGGAAGACTGCTCCAGTCAACATACCCTGAAGTGAACAGACTTTGTTGTGAGGGTTGCTGAGTTTGTGGAGGTTGTTGAGCAGCTGGAATGGAAGGGATTGATTGTTGGCTCTGCATCTGTTGAGCAGGCATCTATACATATTGTATTTGTGGCACATATTGTATTTGTGGAGCTTGTGCCTGTACAAAATGTGCACTTCCCTGTGTTCCATTATTCCTGTTATAACTAGGGTTAAACTGATTTACAGACTGAGATTGGTTGTAGCTAGAGCTTTTACATTCTCTAGCAAAGTGTCCCAACTTCTGACACTTATGACATCTAAGCTTAGATTTGTCAAAACCAATTTTTGTAGAATTGTTTAGTCCTAGAAATTTCCTTCCTGACCTTTTATAAAATTTGTTTGTTTTTATACTTAACATGGCCAGTTGGTGTAAAATGTCCATTTCTTCTAAGTCATCACTGCTGAAAATTTTTAAATCATCCATGATAAAACACATGTTATCAGCAGTTTGACTATATTCATCATTGTCATAACCTGGGAATGATCTTTCTGATGAGATCCCAGCAGTTATGTCAATGTGGTCAAAAGATCCAAAACTATTTGAACAAGTAGGTGAGTGTTGTCCCAATAGTATTGTACTACCTGGTAAATAGTCATCAACTGTTTTACCAGAACTTTGCAATTTTTTCTTTTGATCAATTTCTCTTTCAAAAGTTAGCAATCTCCCATGTAATTTTGTAAGAGTGAGGGAGCTAAAGTCTGGTGAAGATCTGAGGACTATAGAATATGTTTCCCATTTTTTAGGTAAAGACCTTAAAAATCTATGAAGCATAGATACATTTGTATAGGTCTAACCATTTAATTTTAACTCAGATATTAATGAGGAGAATCTTTCAAATTGTTGTGTTAAAGTTTCCCCATTTATGTGAGCAAATGTTTCATATTGTTGAGCCAGGATTTCTCTAGTGTTGGCAATCACCTCTTCAGTTCCTCCAAACTATTCTTTTAGGCAGTCCCAAAGCTCTTTGGCACTATCACAATGTAATAGTCCAGAGTAGATTTCATTTGGGAGTGCCATTGCCAACATAGAGAAAGCTTTAGCATCAAGCTCAAGTTTTAGGAAATCATCTTCAGTGTAGTCTTTTGGGTCCTTTGGTATTTCAACTTTAGTTTCAGGATTAATGTTTACTGGTTTGTGAGGACCATATATCATAGATTTCCAACAACCGGTGTTGGTCTGAGACAAAGTATGAGCCATTCTTTTCTGCCATATGTTATATTCAGAACGAACAAGCATAGCAGGTTTATTGGCAGAACCATTATTATGTGAATCCATTTTAAAAGAGTATTGATTTGTCAAATATCTCTTAAAGTGATGGATGTTGAAAAAGTGAACTTTTAATCCTATATTGAATATCAATAAGAGCCTGTGTCTGATTCTCAATGTGTTAGATTGATATGTGATCAGATAAACCAGTGCTCTGATACCAATTGTTGGATTAGTATGCTCTTTGAAGGTTTACTTGCTTGTGAACACTTATGTGTTTAGCAAGTTCAATCAGATTTGCACAGCGGAATAAGTATATAAAGTTTCACTATCAACAGGAGTTATTACTCCCCTTGGATGTTTGCAAACTAAAGACAAGTTAATGAGAATCTAAGTATTGAATGTGAATGATAATAAATACTCAGATAGATTCTCAGTTAATGAAATGGAAATAACAATAATAAGCTTTGAAGGATTTCAGTTTTCAATTAAAATCAATATATAAAACAGAGGGATGAACCCATCTATTTATAGACTTACAAATGCATGAACCTTGATACAAAAGCAAGTCTGCAACAAGTTGCAGTCTTGGAACTTGTACAAAAAGATAAAGTAATAATAAACAATTAAACTACTGAAATGTAACGTTTCGCATTTTTATCTAGTTTGTAATAACAATGTTATTCAATAAAAAGCTTCGAATCTCGACATTTTATGAGTATAAAATTTATTTTCCATCATTTTTAATCTAGTATAATCATATATATTCATAAAAAATATAGTTTATAAGGAAAAATGTTCAAAAAAAAATAAATGGTTGGACCGGGACTCGAACCCGCGTCCACCACTTCACCACACAACATAACAACCAGCTGCGCTACCAGTCCTATATGTTTTTATCCTGCGCGAATTATACTTAAGGTTGGATTATATCACAACAGTTGACTTAGAAACTCAACACCCACAACAAACTTGTTCGATTAACCCACGATTCGTGCATGTTATCTGATAATCTGTTATGGGTAGTTTGTTAGCATTATACTCAGCCCTATACTACTACGAATTTCAACTAAAACAAACCAGAAAGTCCGATTTTATATCATGCGACTCGTTCATTTGCATTCAAAATCTATAACCGTCAATTCGTCACAATTAATATATATAGGACCTCTCCCTAGACCCTAAAGGCACCGAAAAATCTTTACCCACTATCAAATTCTGTTTTAAACACGTATAAATTCCTCTGCGATCGCGTTTTTACTTTCAAGCTTTATCGCATCAATCAAGCACAAATACCCACTGTGAGTAACGATTCTTCTTATGGTTTTATTAATCGGCATTAAACGAACAATAGCCCTAACAAATTAGAGGCTATTGTTTGTTATTTAAGGTTATTAGAAAACTAGGGTTCATACGAATTGAATTGGAGAAGATGACTTGATGTAGTTATCGTATTTATTTAAAACAAACTAAAAACAATTACCATTTGATCTGTAGATCAGTTGGTAACCAACATGCTTGTTTAAAACACTGAGGAGGATGATGTCTGGGGTTCGAGTCCCGTCCCCAACTTTTTTTATTTAACCATTTTCGATTTAAACTAAGGAGTCTTTATAACAAATTGAAATTGGGTTCAAATGTTCTAAGGGTCCAGCCCAGATGGTGGCTGGACTTGTGATTAAGACTCTGAAACTGGCCAGACTCGGGTTCGAGTCCTGGCGTGTACAACTATTTTTTTTTTTTTGAGCTTTTCTTTTATAAATAAACTCCTTATTTTAATTTTTTAAAAAAATAGATTTTAAATACTAAACATGGTTTATAAATCCTACAAAAATTATTCTAAGTCATTCTGATGATAAAGTTTATTATCCAACTTTTAGTTTTTCAAAAATTATTTATTTATTATATATTATGAAAATTACAAATTTATTCATTTATAACTTCAAAATTCTAAGTGTTTTGTGCATCAGGTGATGGCGTGGATAGCCAAAAGACAAAGGGGTACATGCACCGATCAGGTTTGTCCTGATTGCTAAGTGTTTTGTGCCTTATGTCCAAGGCTTGATACCAAACCACATCGAGCCGGGGTCTCACTGGAAGCAGCCTCTCTATTATTAGGGGTAGAGGTAAGGCTGTCTACATCTTACCCTCCTCAGACCCTACCTTAGCTTTGCTATAGGTGGGATTAACTGAGTATGATAATGATGATGATGATGATGATGATAACTTCAAAATTCTATAAAAATATCAAGACGACTTTATAAAATCCCAAAAAAATTATTTTAAACTTATAAATCAATGAACATTTCAGAAAAATAATTTATTTAATATTTTTAATCGATTTTTGTTATTTTAATCATAAATAAATCATAATAAATTCATTTTTCATTATTTTTACATCAAAATTTCACATAAATTATTATTAATCATTTAGATCAGAAATTTAATTTTTTTGATTCGAAATTTATAAATTTTAATATTTCTAAATATTAAGTCTATATTTTGACAAATAAGTATTAATATATATATATATATATATATATATATTCATTAATTAAGAAAATTATTTTATAAAAATTATTTTCACATTTATTATATTATAATACAACTACCATTAATTAATATTGGTCAGAAATATTTTTATTAATTATTTCTTTATTTATTAAGTTATTAACAATTATTCAAATTTAATCATAAATCAATTATTAATCCCCAAATTAGGAACCCTGGCATACTTTAGACTAGAAAACTTAGACTTATTAAGTTTTCTCCAACACTTATTTATTACCTTGAAATAGGGTGATATTTGGATATACACGAGCCACATTTATTTATATATCAAGGGTCTCCATTCTAACACTGAGGTGAGTTTACATAGCCCTTTTTCCATTCACTATTTTGGGGTGAAACATGTTACAACATTCAATTTACAATTCAATCATAAGTGTCTATGTGTTATTCTATGTTTCATTATGTCTTAAACATTACTAGGGTAAGCACATTATTCTAGCATAATCATTAACATTGATCAGCCGACGGTATACAATGATAGATCTATTGGACTGACAATCCCACCCGGATACGTGTACCTCCTACATAGGTAGCGTGGGTGATTGTTATCGAACACATAACATAATCGAGTGAACCATATGCGTATGGGATGGACCACAGTATTCTAGTCTCAAGGGTTGATTATGCACTCGATTTACCTGATAGTTTTGTTTTCACATATGGACTAGACTAGCCATGACACTCGAATTGTACAACATTTTTATTCAAACCTATGTAATTCTCACCAACATTTTGTTGACCCAAAAACATTTTCAAAATTAACATGTTTCAGGCAACAATGAAGCTGAAGCTTAGGGTGTGCTTGAAGAATTTATTTGAAGTTGTTTGATTTATTTCATGTTATGTACTAGCATTTGAATTTCTTAGACAATGTTTCTTTTGGATATTATGCTATGAATAAAGTATTTAAAATTCAATAAATACCATGTGCTACTGAAACAATCATCAATACGTGACATCCCGATGTTTCCGCCATCGGTTGGGGTGTTGCAGATTGGTATTAGAGCCTTGGTTATAAGGAATTAGGTTATTAGAAAAAATAATCTAGTCTATAACCATAGGATTTAAAACAGTACTTGCTTCCCCTACTTGTAACCCTATTTGCTTCCTTATCCTTATCCTTATCCTTATTCCACACCCTATACTACCCTAGTTCTACGAGTTTTCTACTCTTACTTGTCTGCTGCAATCCTGATCCACCTTTAGATTAATAGTACAAAATCCTCAGGTTTAGCCTGAACCACCTTGAGATCTCGTCAAAGTTCTAGATTTTAATAGCGAACACGTGCAATCTGGAAGGGTGAATGCCTGTATTATGAGTCTTCTATCTAGGCTGGCATTGCGCATATATCCCAATCAGAAAAGGGATCCGGATGCCTACCTGGGAATTCTCGTGATGAGTGTTCACTTATAGGCTAAAGCATGTCTTCACTATGTTATTAGAATCTAAAATCTTTGATAAGTCAACGTTTTCATTTATTCGTTTTAATTAATGAGTAAATGATTACATTCCTTATATTATCTCATTCATTCCATGTCTCATTGAACCTTCATTGTGTCTCTTACAGATCATGCCTCCTCGTCGCAGCACTCGTCTTAGCAATGAAAACGAACAGGATGGTGAAAGCAACAACAACAACAACAACCATGACAATGAGGTTCAACTTGCTGCGATCGTTTCCTAACAAATGGCTCAACAAATAGCGACACTAGTTCCCAACTTGGTGGCTCAAGTCATTCAGATGAGTGGGAATGACAATGGCAATGGAAACGGGAATGCTCACCCTGCTTGCACCCTCAAACACTTCAACACTTGCAACCCTCCTAAGTTTAGCATGGATGAAGGCGCAACTGGTCTCCTTCAGTGGTTCGAGGGTATCGAAAATACCTTCATTAATAGCGAGTGTCCCAATAATCTCAAAGTTCGCTATGCTATGAGCGTTCTCCACAAGAGGGCACTCACATGGTGGAACGAAGAGAAAAGGACTCGTGGAGCTGAAGTCGCACTAGCTTTGACTTGGGAGCAAGTTAAAGATATTATGAAGGAAGAGTTCTGTCCTCGTAATGAAGTCAAGAAGTTAGAGGATGAATTTCACATTCTGGTCCAGGATAGTGGGGAGAATCTGGCCTACAACACTCGTTTCCACGAACTGAGCCTCTTGCTACCACATAAGGTCACACCCATCCCTGTTACTATTGAAAAGTATATTGGAGGTTTACCTATGCAGATTCAGGATACTGTGTGGGGAAGAAATCCTGCCACTCTCGAAGAAGCCAAGCGCCTAGCTGCTACTCTGACTGACAACCATGTGAAGAATGGTACTCTTTTTCGTAAGGATGCAAAGAAAGTTGTTGTGAAGGATACTCCTCAACCTGCTAATGAGGTTAAGTCTGAGCCCTCAACCAACAAAAAAACGCAAGGCAAGAAATTTTGCAGTCGTTGCCGCTCCTCCACCCGACAAGAAACCATATACTGGACCCCATCCCTTATGTAATACCTGCAAGTAGGGATGAGCTCGGGACGGTATCGGTACCAACCAATACCGATCCCAAAAATACCGATCCCAAAAATCCCAAAAACCCAATACCGATACCGATACCAAAAATATACGGTACGGTATCGGTTCGGTATCGGTACGGTACTGGTATGGTATCGGTATTTTACCTTAAAATACCGATACCATACCGATCCCGTACCGATACCGAAAATACCGAAACCAAAAACCTCTAAATGTGAATACCGATACCGATACCGATACCGAACACCCTTGGTTCGGTACGGGATCGGTTCGGGATCGGTATCGGTTTGGTATTCGGTGCAAAATGCCCATCCCTACCTGCAAGTATCACCACCCAACTCAAGCACCTTGTCGTTTTTGTACTAACTATCAAAAGTATGGGCATCTCATGAATGTTTGTCGAATTCCTCCTACTAATGCCCCTGCTGCTCCAAATAACCCTGCTAGAAATGCTCGAGCTCCCAACCATCAAAATGATAGGCCTACTCGTGGTCAGTGTTACGAGTGTGGCAGCACAGATTATTACAGGAACACATGCCCTAATCGTGGAAACCAAAACCAGAACCAGAACCAAAACCGTAACCAGAATCAAAACCAAGGTGCTCGTGGTCGCGCGTACAACATCAATGCTGATCAAGCCCGCAACAACAATGAAGTGGTTAATGGTACGTTTCTTGTTAATAACCACTATGCTTCCATACTATTTGATTCGGGTGCTGATAAGTCGTTTGTGTCACTAAATTTTGAACCCCTACTTAACATGCCCCAAACCAACCTAGAGGAACCCCTATTGGTAGAAGTAGCTAATGGGAAGTCTAACTCGATTGATTCTGTTATTCGAAACTGTGAGTTGAACCTTGATGACCATACCTTATCTATTGATCTCATTCCTATGCATCTTGGAAGCTTCGATGTCATAGTAGGCATGGATTGGTTGTCAACCCATCGTGCTAAAATCTTATGCTTTGAGAAAGTTATTCGCATCCCTCTTGTATCTGGTGACGTTTTGAAGATTTATGGTGAGAAACCTTGTGGGGAACTTAAACTCATGTCTTGTACGACTGCTCAAAAATACTTACGAAAGGGGTATATGGCTTTCTTGGCTAATGTGATAGAAAAGAAAGACAAGGGCAAGGAAATACAAGATATTCCAATCGTTCGGGATTATCCTGAAGTTTTTCCAGAGGATTTACCTGGTTTACCTCCTTCTCGTCAAGTGGAATTTAGAATCGACCTTATACCTGGTGCTAATCCGATCCCCAAATCTCCTTATCATCTTGCACCCTCTGAGATGCAAGAGCTCGCCAGTCAACTTCAGGAACTCTCAGATAAGGGTTTCATCCGCCCCAGTTTTTCTCCTCGGGGAGCCCCTGTTTTATTCGTCAAGAAGAAGGATGGATCTCTCAGGATGTGTATCGATTATCGTGAGCTTAATAAACTTACCATCAAGAATCGTTATCCTCTACCCAGAATTGATGATCTTTTTGACCAACTTCAAGGAGCAACTCATTTCTCGAAGATCGACCTTCGTTCTGGTTATCATCAGCTTAGAGTTCATGAGGAAGATATTCCCAAAACAGCTTTTTGCACATGTTATGGTCATTACAAATTCATGGTCATGCCTTTTGGATTGACCAACGCTCCCGCAGTGTTTATGGATTTAATGAATCGGGTTTGTAAACCTTATCTCGACAAGTTCGTGATCGTCTTCATTGATGACATTTTGATTTATTCCAAATCAAAATCCGATCATGAACAAAATCTTCACTTAATCTTGGATCTCCTCAAGAATGAACAACTGTATGCCAAGTTCTCAAAGTGCGAATTTTGGCTTAAGGAAGTTCAATTTCTTGGTCACCTCATCAACGAGAACGGAATTCATGTTGATCCCGCAAAGATCGAAGCTGTCAAAAAATGGAGTGTTCCTAAAACTCCAACAGAAGTTCATTCCTTTCTTGGTCTAGCTGGTTATTGATCGGATGTCGCGGTCCGGTCGAAAATAGTATTTATAATGTCCTAATTACCTCAACTGTGTAGTAGTGGCAATAAGGGTGTCGAACCACGAAGAGTTTATGGTTGGTGTCGATGCTTAAAGTTGATTAAAAATTGTTTATGAAGATGTTTATTTGATTATGAAGATTGCAATTTTGATTATTTAAGAATTCTAGAAAAAGTTGGATTGGTAAAAGTTCGAATGTAATTAATTGCATAAAATGTAATTGATAAAAGTAAGTTGTAAACAACTGATTAAAACAAGGCCACACCCAATTTCATAAGCAAGTATCGGGTTCTATCACGCTTTGGGGAAAACTAGTGATTATGTAATGACTTCAAACGGAGTCGTTATTGCAAGACGTAGGTGTCAATAATCGTCAAACATTTAATCATGGACAATTATACACTTTGTTGCTCAAGAATATTCGAATCCTAGATCAATATCGAGTGTGTAAACGAATTCATTTCATGATGTTAATAGTGCGAGTATAAATCAACTAACATGAATCCAAAACAAGATTACCACATCAAATATAATCGTTCAATCATTCAATTACAATTAAAAACTAAGAGAAACACAAATTGTTCAAGAACCCAAACTTACAAATTACATTGGGGTGAGCCTAGAAGTTCAGCCAAGCATGGTGGATGAAAACATTTTCAATTCGTCAAGGATTAGAGATGATTAGACGATGATTAGAATCAAGGATGGATTGGTGGTGTAAGAGATGAAGTATGAGAGATGATGAGAGATTACTCTCACGACTTCATTATATAGTCTCCATTGTCAAACTCCTCTTAATGACCATTTAGTTTAGTCAAAGTCTTGGTCAATAGTCTTGGTCAAAGTCTTTGGTCAAAGTCTCGGGTCAAAGTCTCTGGTCAAAGTCCCATTAATTTTCCTAAAAATATTGATTTCTTTGACTTTGACTAACAGCGTCCGTCAACGACAGGCCTTCACCAGTTTCTCCATCTTTCTTCTTCGTTTTCTTTCCTGAATCATCCTAGCTCCAATCCAAAGCTTCGTTTAGCTCCGAAATACACCTTATACTTTGTTAAACCTGCAAACTTTATCAAAGTAGTGTGTCCAAAACCATAAAATTGCATAAAAATATAATCTTAAACACGAATCGACTAAGATTTCCCCCCGCGTATCACATCCCCACACTTATCTTTTGCTTGTCCTCAAGCAAACTCGCTCATTACATTCCAACCATTAAAAGCACAATTTTTCCCGCCTCTTATCGATTCTCAAATGTGGTCCCTAGGCATACCCCAACTCACAAGACTTACGCCTCTCAGTAGATTTACATTCCAATGGTTTCCATGTTGCTCAATTTTGTAAAACAAGAAAATGCCAAACCAAATCCGACAAAGATCAAAGTTCACATTCTTGCACACCCCTCACAATGGTTCTCTCCGCTCGGTTTAATCAAGACTAGTCATGATGTACTAGTATTTTATATGAATCACTCAAAACCGATTATAATGCATATTAGTATAGGATTGCAACTCAATCGCCCTTTACCAAATTACACAATAGTGAACACAAGTCAAAAGGTCTTTAATGGGTTGTAATGGGGCTAAGCGAAGGGTATGGAACGGGATATTTGAAGTGACTATGATGATGGAAATTCGACTTTTATTACATCGACTAAATAACCTCTCAACTATAAGGCAATGTTGCGCCTTTTTATTCAATCACTAACTCAAGCATATTTTTGTGCTTTTCTATGAGAACTTTCATTTGTTTGAAGCGTATTTGTTCTCATGCTTTTCAGTTTTTTTTTTTTTTTTTTTTTTTTTTTTTGAACTCACATTGCAAACTATATACAATACAAATCAAAATCCTACAACCGAATTTTCATCATTTGGGTTTAAAAATTGAAAAGGCTAAATGGGTTGACATAGGTAATCAATTGAAAGGTTAAAGGCTCAAATTTGTTTAACTAGGGGAGATTGTTTTTTTGGGTCAAGGACATCAAATTGGTGTAAAAATAAAAAGGCCAAACCTAATGCCTTAATCATTCTTGTGTTACAATTGGTCTAAGGTGGCAAGCGTATCGAGAGTTGCAAGTTCTACCTCATGCAATTATAATGGCACACTCAATTCGAAAAGAACACAACATGCCAATAGATGTGGAATATTTTAGGGTGTTAGCATGTTGTGGTGGCTCAAAAATCTCACAAGAACATGAAAGGGGAATGGGTTGCCGATATGCAAAAATGTTATACCCTTCACTTGTCTTTTCTGACTCGGCATTTCATACTTTTTCTTAAAAAATAACCATTAGAAAAACACATCGAGGAACTTAAAAAGTTATGACCATGACTAAGGATCATCACTCATGATTCCACAAGTGAACGGTTAAAACGGCTAGTTGGTCTTCAAAATTGATTGAGTTACTTGAAGCATAAAATTTTCAAAAATCTCATATTTTTTCCATCCCCACACTTTGAGGGAAACATTGTCCTCAATGTATAAAAGTTGTGAATGGAGATAACTTTCCAGTTTGATTTTCCCTTTTGAAAATTTTAAAGCATAGTAAAGGTGATTGACCACTCCCAATTTTTATCCACCAAAAAAGAATACAATTACAATCCACTAAAAAATGCAACAATCAAAACTTAAGATAAAGAAATGGATGCAATTGGTTTCTCTATAGTCAATGATGGTCCTGTTTTGCAAGCAAATGATTTCCAAAAGGTAACATGAATGCACCTACAAACTTCAAACATGTGTAGAAGCAAACTTCTCACGACAATTAAGACAATAAGTTTATTCATTATATCATTTCATCGAAACATTTACCAAGTGTTCTATTAGATGCTTTAATTAGTGGAGAAAAATAATTTACAATAACAAAATCCTAACTCACTTTCGTAGGAATCACGGTTGCATTTAGCGTATGCAACAAGCCCTTTAAACCCCCCGATAGCTCGGGAGGACGAGTAGGGTCTCGTGAGGGTTATATAGGGAACACACCCAAAAAGTTCATTTACCTACCACACAAGAAAGATAAACATGAGAAAACTAATAAAAATGAGAATTAAAAATAAAGATAAACATGAACTTAAAGATTTCCAAAACTTTTAGAAGTAAGATTTGTACTAAAAAAATCGTTTCGCTCGACTCTTACCACCCCCAAATTAATCGTGTATTGTCCCAAATACACACCTAGTCCAAAACGTACCTTAAAGCTTCATGGCATGGTCGGTGGTCTTGTGACTTACACATAAAGAGTTAGTTCATGTCAAGCAGAACAACAAAAATTAAAATGACTAAAATTATACAAAAATGTACAATATGATACCACTTTTATTTCTCAAATGAGCTCGTCGGTCGGGAAGCTCACCAACACGCTTCCAACTTCTTCTACATCACCATGTGATGTGTCCCATTCTAAGAAATCCTTCAAACGGTGTCAATTAACCGTTTGCGTGCTACCATTCTTAGGGTCCTCAATTTGCACTTCTCCTAATTTGCCGACCCGTTTGACAATGTAAGGTCCCATCCACTTGCTTTTGAGTTTGCCTGGAAAAAACTTCAATATAGAGTTATAGAGCCATACCTTTTGACCCTCCTTGAACACTTTAATACGTAGTTTTGCATCATGAGCCCTCTTCGTTTGATCTTTGTACTTTGATGCAATCTCGTATGCTTCATCTCTTAGCTCTTCCAACTCACAAAGCTTAAGTTTTCTCTCTTTCCCTGCATCATCATATTTCACGTTAACTTCTTTAATTGCCCATAAAGCCCGATGAACTAATTCGACCGGTAAGTGGCAATCCTTGCCAAAAACTAAACGGTAAGGAGTGGTTCCAATAGGCGTTTTAAACGCCGTGCGGTAAGCCCACAAAGCATCATTTAGCTTTGTTGACCAATCCTTACGGTCTGCACGAACGGTCTTTTGCAAAATATCTTTAATTTGCCTATTAGAAACGTCAACTTGTCCACTAGTTTGTGGATGATACGGGGTGGCAATTCGATGATCAACACCATATCTTTTAAGCAATCTTCCAAATTTGAAATTCTTGAAATGAGATCCCCCATCACTTATGATAATCCGAGGGACTCCAAATCGTGAGAAAATATTTGTTTGAATGAAGTTGCATACTACGATGTGATCATTGGTTTTGGTGGCAATAGCTTCGACCCATTTAGAAACGTAATCTACCGCCACCAAAATGTACAAATTGCCAAATGAATTAGGGAAAGGACCCATGAAATCTATTCCCCAAACGTCAAACACATCAACAACCATGATGGGTTGCATTGGCATTTCATTTCGTTTTGAGATGCTTCCAAGTTGTTGACAATGAAAACATTTTTTCGCATACTCAAGCGAATCTTTAAAACTGTTGGCCAATACAACCCACACAACAAAACTTTGTGACCCGTCTTTTGGCCACTAAAATGTCCTCCACATGCAAATGAATGCACATGTTTTAGCACACTCTCAATCTCCTCATCCGGAATGCATCTTCGAATGATTTGATCCGCTCCAACTTTGAACAAGTCCGGTTCATTCCAAATGTAGTGTTTTACTTGAGAAAGGAAGTGATTCCTTTTCTTCCGGTCCCAATGTCCCGGCATTGTACCTGTCACTATATAATTCACATAATTAGCAAACCAGGGTAAAGTAGAAACAACTAAAATATGTTCATCGGGAAATGTCTCATTGATCTCCAGAGCCTGGGGATCTTCTTCCACAACCAATCGGAACAAGTGGTCCGCCACCACATTTTCACTTCCCTTTTTGTCCCTTATCTCCAAATCGAATTCTTGAAGCAACAATACCCATCTTATCAAGCGGGGTTTTGCATCCTTTTTCTCCATGAGGTACCTAACAGCACTGTGGTCAGTATACACAATCACTTTATTACCCCAAATATAAGATCGAAACTTATCCAATGCATACACTACTGCGAGTAATTCTTTTTCGGTTGTGGTATAATTCAATTAAGCATCCGAAAGAGTCTTACTCGCATAGTATATGGCAATGGGTTTTTTATTCACCCGTTGACCCAGTACTGCCCCAACTGCATACCCACTTGCATCACACATAATTTCAAAGGGTAAAGACCAATCTAGTGATTGCAAAATGGGAGCTTCCACTAACTTTTCCTTCAAAATGTTAAAAGCTTTTTCACATTGTTCATCAAAGACAAATGGTTGATCTTTTAATAAAAGGTTACACAATGGTTTTGTTATATCACTAAACCCTTTAATAAACCTCCTATAGAACCCCGCATGTCCCAAAAATGATCTAATGCCTTTAACACTCATTGGATGAGGTAAAGTAGAAATAACCTTTACCTTTGCATGATCTACCTCAATCCCACGACTTGACACCACATGTCCTAACACAATTCCCTCTTGAACCATGAAATGTGTGACATCCGTCACTTTCTTTTTATTTTTATTTATTTATTTTTTAATAATAATAATAATAATAATAATAATAATAATCATAATAATAAGGTCAACATTTCAAACTAAACCTTTAAAACAAACTCAAACCTAACCCATTATTCCTTCTTTCTTTCCCACTCTTGGACCCAATCCAGATCAAGCCCACCAGACTCCTTTCCCTTCACCTTTTGGCCCAGCCCACTAAGTGTTGCCCCCTCCTTACAGCTCAAAAAAAAAGAGAGAATGATGCTCCCTGGAATCGAACCCGGGCAGAAGCCGGTTCAAACGTAACCACACACACACGCACCAATTGAGTTATGGCTCATTCTTGTCCTAATCCCAAATCGAATTTTATTAAAGGCCTTCCAAAAACATTCACATCTACTGCTGATTGTTCGCTGCTGAAAATCAGTCGTGACACCCACCATATCTTTATCTCTTTGACTCTAGATTGACCCTAAGATTGGAAACAACTGATTTATTGATGCATAATATGGTATGGACAAGGTATTACGCGAATTATGTACAATCACACGATCTAAACGTTCTCCAAATCTTGACCTGTTCACGCGTGATTTTAAGTATGAATCGAAAATTTTGATTCCTTCAATTCTTGTGTTTTTGTATAAATTGAACACTCCTGGTGCATCTAAGAATGCCGAACAACAAACCCTCACTCTCAATTCCTCTTAAAACTCCGTGATTATCAAGCTTTCCTCGTAGTTTGACTTTTGGGTTGACCACGCATTCATCGTTTAAATCGCATTGTAAGTTGTTTATTTTTTATGGGTTTCGTTAATCATGATCAATCGATCAATAGCCCTAACGTTTCTGAGACTATTGATCGTTAATTGATTGGATTCAAGAAGCTAGGGTTCTTATGTTTTATTTGGGGAAGATGACCAAACCGTGTATATAATAAATGTTTTAAAAACTGAAACACATACAAATATGTTGTACAGACCAGTTGGTTGGGGTGTTTGGCTAAAGACATGGAACCGGCCAAGGGCCTAGGTTCGAGCCCCACAACCAACAACATTTTTTTACCTTTCTTACATATATATTTAGCATATTATTTTTTTTAAAAAATTGTTTTTAAATACTAAAAGTGGTTTATAAATGCTACAAAAATTACTGTATGATCTCCAAATGATAAAGTTCATTATCCAATTTTTAGTTTTTCAAAAATAATTTATTTAATATATATTATAAATATTACAAGTTTATTCATATAAAATTATAAAATTCAATAAAAATATCTAAACGATTTTATAAAATTCCACAAAAATTATACTAAACGTTTATAACAATAAGCAATTCAGAATTTATTTTTAATTCAGAAAAACCATACATTTTATATTTTTAATGAATTTTTGTTAGTTTTAATCATAAATAAATCATCATAAATTCATTTTTCAATATTTTTGTACCAAAATTTTACATAAATTATTTCCATTCATTTGGAACAGAAATACAATTTTTAATTTAAAATTTTTTTAATTTTAATATTTTTAGATATTAAAGTTACATTTTGACAATTTGAAATAAATAGATTAAATATTCTATTTTTAAGAAAATAATTTTATAAAAATTATTTTCACACTTAAAACTTTATATTGTGACCATCTCCAATTTGAAATTACAAAAAGACTTTTGTTTATTTATTTACCAAATTTCTTTTATTTATAAAACGTTTAATTTATTAATCAAACGAATACTTTTCCCCAATTCGAAGCCCTAGAAAATACTTGTAGACTAGGTAGACTTAGACTCATTTGTTACATTATACATAGGGTGATACTTGGCAACGTTGGAATATACTTATTCAATTACACAAGACTTACCACCTTGCTAAGGTGAGTATTACTTATCCCTTTTTTCGTTTTTACACTTTTGGGGTGATTCATGCACAAGTATACAAAACTTTCATATTCATTTACACATACATTTTTTTTATTCATTTACAATTCATATACGTGTCTTGATTATCTTTGTGCTTATGCTTGAACATGAACGTAGCTTACATACAAAATCATACATACAGACATAACTTATGTTATGGTGCTCTTTACATACAGACATAACTTATGTTATGGTTCTCATTTAGACGTAACTTATGTTACGGTGCTCATTTAGACATAACTTATGTTATGGTGCTCTTTTAGACTCACACGTGTTGAGGTGCTCATTATCAATTTCATTGTACAAACTTTACATTTGATCTTTGTCTTGTTTGGTTACTTGCGTGTTTACATAATGCCTTGGTGATGCTAGACACATGAATTGTACTACCTTTTCAAACTTATACTATATGTACAAAACTAAGTAGTACTCACCAACATCATATGTTGACAAAATTATTTTCGTGCATGTTTTAGGATAAGCTGCTTGACGCTTCACATAGGACTTTGGACTTAGATTAGAACAATCAATTATCTTTATTTTTGTTGTCTTGTATTTAATTTCACATGTTGTAAAATAATATTCAATAATCATATATTTACATTTTAGTACCATGAGCTTTTGAACAATCGTCACTACGTGGCACCTCGATGATTCCGCCATTGGTTGGGGTGTTACAAAATGGCTCTTTTCCCAACTCAAGACCAAATTAGTTTCAACACATCGTTTCAAAACTTTTTCTAATTGGTCTAAACAAGTTTCAAAAGATGACCCAAAAATAGAGAAATCATCCATAAAGATCTCCAAAGAACCCCCCACCATATCTGAAAAGATACTCATCATACACCTTTGGAAGGTGGAGGGAGCATTACATAGTCCAAATGGCATTCGCCTAAATGCGAATGTGCCATATGGACAAGTAAAGGTAGTCTTTTGTTGATCTTCGGGATGAATAGCAATTTGATTGTAACCCGAATATCCATCCAAGAAACAATAAAAATTTTGTCCGGCTAATTTTTCTACAATTTGGTCAATAAAAGGTAGAGGGAAATGATCCTTAGAAGTTGCAGAATTTAACTTCCTATAGTCAATACAAATACGCCACCCGGTTACCGGCCGAGTGGCTACCTCCTCACCTGAGTCGTTTTTAACGACTTGAATACCTGCTTTCTTTGGCACTGTTTGTGTAGGACTTACCCATTGGCTATCAGAGATGGGATACACAATACCCGCATCTAGCCACTTCAATACCTCTTTCTTCACCACTTCCCGGATGTTTGGATTCAATCTTCTTTGAGTATCACGTGCGGGTGTTACACTCTCATCCGTGATAATCTTGTGCATCACAATCGAAGGGCTTATTCCCTTCAAATCGGCTATGGTCCATCCAATAGCGGCTCTGTTAGCCACCAAGACCTTCATCAACTTCGACTCTTGCTCCTCGGTTAGATTTGAAGCAATAATAACCGGGAGTGTGTTGCCTTCACCAACATAAGCATACTTAAGATGCTTAGGCAACTCCTTCAATTCCACTTATGGCGGCTCAACTAATGATGGCTTCAATTTTGTATCAATATGATCCGGAAGACATTCCACTTGATGAGTCCATGGTGGTCTTCCTTCCTTTACCGCCATTGCTTCTTGATTCTTTTCCTCCTCAACCATGCCTTTCAACATCTCCACCTGTGACCTGTCAAACATAAAACACTCCTCTATTGTGTTTTCCTCATCTACAACAGTGTTGTATAGAGGTATACACTTGTCAACAATGTCCGCCATATAGCATTCATCATTGACTAGAGGGTTAGTCCCATTTGAAAAAAACATTTAACCTAAACCTACGGTTACCAAAGGTCATGTCAAGCATGCCCGTTTTGCAATTAATTTGGGCATTAGATGTGGCCAAAAATGGTCGACCCAAGATAACCGTTGGTTGTTTGGTTAGGTCCATGGAAATATAATCAAGTACTAAAAAGTCCACCGGATAATAAAAATCTTCAACTTTTACTATCACATCGGTAATCATCCCACAGGGTAATTTAGGAGTCAAGTCGGCTAACACCACGGTGGTATTAGACTCTTGAAGTGGACCAAATTCGTATTGGTCATACAAGCTACCCAGAAAGATACTTACACTAGCTCCAAGATCCAAAAGTGCCCGTGTCATTTTAAATTCTCCAACTTGAATAGATATGATGGGCGCCCCCGGATCTTGCAACTTTAGTGGAAGTGAACCCGAAAGAATAGAACTCACATTTTTTGTTAAATCAATTTTCTTTGGGATTTTGTGAATTCTCTTTTGGGTACACAAGTCTTTTAAATACTTTGCATAGGAAGGAACTTGTTTGAGCGCATCTAAAAGTGGTAAATTAATTTTTACTTGTTTAAAAATTTCCCACATCTCTTCTTGTTGTGGGCCTCTTTTTTTAACCTCTTTTTTCTTTGGTCCCAACAAGGCTTCGGGATAAGGGATGGTATTAGCCTCCACACCCTTTTCCTTAGCTTTAAGGACTTGATTGTTCTCAACGGGTTTTTGTGTTGTTTTTGAAAAAATTTTAGTTTGACCCGTTTGCTTTTCATCACCACTTTCATCACTTGCATCTTCCACCACCCCTTCAACAAATTGAGGTGGTGGAGGCTCAACCCCATTATCTACTACCTTACCATTACGAAGAACACTAACCTTATTAATTGGCATGTTACGAGTATTCTTTCCACTTGAGCTTTGATGTTATGGGTTCACGGTAGTATCACTTGGAAGCTTCCCATGGCTTCCTTTCAATTGAGCCACATCTTCAGCAAGTTGACCCACTTGTCTCACTAGTGCTTCATGAGACTTATCTCTCACCTCATTTGCCTTGTTGTTCTCTTTCATCATGTTCATTAAGGCATCCATCTTTGAACTCAAAGACTCATCACCACCTTGACTTCCCGAAGAATTTCCTTGATTGCTTGAAGAGCCGCCTTGGTTGTAACCCCGTTGGTAATTATTGTCACGATTGTTGTACCCTTGGTTACCACCTTGATTGTAGTTGTTTCTTTGGTAACCACCTTGATTACCCCCTTGGCGACCTTGATATTGCCCACCACCGCCTTGATTACCCGATTGAAAATTCGGGTTCATTTGATTAGAGGCATTACCATACCTAAAGTTAGGATGGTTTCTCAAGCCCGCATGATAAGTGTTGGAGTTCATGTCATACTTCCTTTCCCCATACACTTGATTCACCTCCTCGGTAGTTTGACCCATATCACCGGGGCACTCATTAGCCTTATGCCCCAAATCTCCACAATTATCACAAACCGGGTATTGTACCGCTGACACCTCCCGTTTCTTCATCTTTGCCAACTCTCTTTCTAACAGAGCAATCTGGTCTTTAGAGCTTGAATTTGAATCGGGAAGAGACTTAGAGACCGGGTGCTTAGTTCTTCGATCAGCCGACTCTTCCGCTTTTGAATTCCTTGCCATTAGTTCCAAAAAAATCCCAGTCTTCTTGCTCTGGATTAGATAACAAAGTCCCATTGCTAGTAGACTTTAGGTATTTTCTTTCCTCCTTACTCAACCCATTCACAAAGCTGCTAACCAATTCCCATAATTCAATGTTGTGGTGTGGGCATTTCCGAATTAACTCCTTAAAACGAGTGAAGGCTTCATGAAGTGGTTCCCCTTGTAACTGTTGAAAGGAACGAATCTCTAGCCGTACCCCATCCGTTTTAAAACTAGGGAAATATTCATCCAAGAACACCTGTTGCATCTCTCCCCAAGTATAGATGCTGTGTGCGGGCAAAGTAAGAAACCAAGTCTTTGCCTTATCCTTGAGGGAGAACCGGAACAACCTTAGCTGAACTTCATCTAAGGAGAAATTGTGACCCCCCATGGTACCACACATTGCTTTGAATTCAGAAAGGTGGTCGTATGGGTCTTCAGTGGCCATTCCATGGAAATGAGGAAGAATGCTGATATAATTTGGTTTACAATCAAAAGTTCTTCTTCCTGGAGGTGGTGGCACAATTGGTGACTCATTCTCAGAAGCAAGTGGTCTAAACCGACCATTAACCCCTTGCATTGGAACTGGGGGCCTTCTTCGTGGAGCATTAACTTCTTCATCTTTTGGAGGTCTTCTCCCATGAGGTCTTCTTTCTGCTCGGCCCATAAAATTTTCACCTCGATTTTGGTGAATGTTGGGATTTCGATGCCCTCTTGGGTTTTGCCTGGGATGATGATTATTGAAGACATGATTGTAGTAACCATCATTACCCATATTTCGATTTGCACCTATACCAGAATGATTATCGCTTTGGTACTCTTCCTCATCCTCATGATCATCATTAACATTTCGATAACCCCAATCCTCATCTTCCTCGGTGTAATCCCTTTATGAGTATTCATCTTCCCCCGAATGGTAAGAGTGAACACTAACTCTATCCGATGATTGATAACCCGGTACGCTGAATGGGTCATCATCATTAATGTTTGCCCTCAATTCTTCAATATTCTCAACATGATCATCATATCCGGCTTCATTGTATCGATTGACCGGATCAAATGTGGGATTGCCACGGTTAGATATGGAAGAACCTTGGTTTACATTTCGGTTGTTGGGATTTCGGTTATGAAGTGGTTGATGAAGTGGGTGTTGTTGTGAGTGTTGGGTTCGGTTTTGATGAGGTGGAGTGGGTGGTCTTCGGTTTTCACCTGAACGGCGATTTGGGTTTGAACTTGCCATTTGAACGATTCCAAAGGACAAAGGTTGACTTGTGGGTGGTGATTGGGAATTAGAAGGAATCGGCTCCTCTAACCGGTGTTGTCGGTTTCTTCTTGCTACTCTCTCAATTTCTGGTTCAAACACTAAAGGAGATGTCCTCCCTGAATGTCTTGTACGCATGCACTACCTGTAAACTGCACAAATAACACACCCCGCGTAACAAGAAAAAGTAGAGAATAAACCAAACAAACAATTAAACCAATAATCACAAAATCAACTAAAATTATAAACACCAAGCGCAGAAACTCCCCGGCAACGGCGCCAAAATTTGATCGGATGTCGCGGTCCGGTCAAAAATAGTATTTATAATGTCCTAATTACCTCAACTGTGTAGTAGTGGCAATAAGGGTGTCGAACCACGAAGTGTTTATGGTTGGTGTCGATGCTTAAAGTTGATTAAAAATTGTTTATGAAGATGTTTATTTGATTATGAAGATTGCAATTTTGATTATTTAAGAATTCTAGGAAAAGTTGGATTGGTAAAAGTTCGAATGTAATTAATTGCATAAAATGTAATTGATAAAAGTAAGTTGTAAACAATTAATTAAAACAAGGCCACACCCAATTTCATAAGCAAGTATCGGGTTCTATCACGCTTTGGGGAAAACTAGTGATTATGTAATGACTTCAAACGGAGTCGTTATTGCAAGACGTAGGTGTCAATAATCGTCAAACATTTAATCATGGACAATTATACACTTTGTTGCTCAAGAATATTCAAATCCTAGATCAATATCGAGTGTGTAAACGAATTCATTTCATGATGTTAATAGTGCGAGTATAGATCAACTACCATGAATCCAAAACAAGATTACCACATCAAATATAATCGTTCAATCATTCAATTACAATTAAAAACTAAGAGAAACACAAATTGTTCAAGAACCCAAACTTACAAATTACATTGGGGTGAGCCTAGAAGTTCAGCCAAGCATGGTGGATGAAAACATTTTCAATTCTTCAAGGATTAGAGATGATTAGACGATGATTAGAATCAAGGATGGATTGGTGGTGTAAGAGATAAAGTATGAGGAATGATGAGAGATTACTCTCAAGACTTCATTATATAGTCTCCATTATCAAACTCCTCTTAATGACCATTTAGTTTAGTCAAAGTCTTGGTCAATAGTCTTGGTCAAAGTCTTTGGTCAAAGTCTTTGGTCAAAGTCTCGGGTCAAAGTCTCTGGTCAAATTCCCATTAATTTTCCTAAAAATATTGATTTCTTTGACTTTGACTAACAGCGTCCGTCAGCGACAGGCCTTCACCAGTTTCTCCATCTTTCTTCTTCGTTTTCTTTCCTGAATCATCCTATCTCCAATCCAAAGCTTCGTTTAGCTCCGAAATACATCTTAAACTTTGTTAAACCTGCAAAACGCAAACTTTATCAAAGTAGTGTGTCCAAAACCATAAAATTGCATAAAAATATAATCTTAAACACGAAACGACTAAGATTTCCCCCCGCGTATCAGTTATTATCGTCGATTCATTGCTAATTTCTCCAAGATCGCTGTTCCTCTCACTGCCTTAACTCATAAGGGTAAACCTTATGAGTGGGGACCAAAACAAGAGGAAGCATTCGAGATTCTTAAACAGAAACTCTGTGAAGCTCCTATCTTGACCTTACCTGATTGAAATGATGATTTCGTGGTCTATTGTGATGCATCAAACCAAGGTCTTGGTTGTGTTCTTATGCAACGAGGCAAGGTTATTGCTTATGCGTCCAGACAGCTCAAGATCCACGAAAAGAATTATACCACCCACGATCTAGAATTGGGTGCAGTCGTCTTTGCTCTCAAGATTTGGAGACACTATCTTTATGGTACCAAATGTGTGGTGTTCATAGATCACAAAAGTCTCCAACATGTCTTCAACCAGAAGGATCTTAACATGAGGCAACGACGTTGGGTTGAGTTACTTAACGACTATGACTGTGAGATTCGCTACCATCCTGGCAAAGCGAATGTTGTGGCAGATGCACTTAGTCGTAAGGAACGCATCAAACATCATTGTGCAAGAGTTCGTACTGATCTTCAGGACCGTATTCTCCAGGCTCAAGATACCTTAGTCACTCAAGGTAACATGTATGAGGAAATGTCTTGTGGTGTTGAGAATCAACTTGAAACTAAATCTGATGGTCTACTTTATTTTCTCAATCGACTTTGGATTCCTGACCGCGATGATCTTCGTACTTTTCTTATGAACGAGGCTCATAAGTCTCGTTATTCTATTCATCCTGGTGCTGATAAAATGTACCAAGATCTTCGGTATTCGTATTAATAGCCTGGTATGAAGAAGGATATTGCTCTTTTTGTAGCAAAATTACTCACATGTTCCAAGGTTAAGGCTAAACATCAACGACCCTCTGGCATGCTTGAACAACCAGAGATTCCTGTATGGAAATGGGAGAGCATAGCAATGAACTTCATCACTAAACTCCCTCGTACACCCAAAGTTTATGACAGTATTTGGGTAATCATCGATCGCTTGACTAAGTCAGCTCACTTCTTACCGATCCGTGAGAAATATTCTGTGGAAAGGTTGGCAAGGATGTACATGAGTGAAATTGTATGTCACCATGGTATACCTTTGGATATCATTTCTGATCGTGATGGCCGTTTCACCTCTCGTTTTTGGGATTCCTTACAAGACGCTTTGGGTACCAAGTTAAACTTGAGCACAGCTTATCACCCTCAGACAGATGGTCAGACCGAACGAACCATCCAAACTCTTGAGGATATGCTCAGGGCTTGTGTCATCGATTTTGGTGGCACATGGGATTCTCATCTTCCTTTAGTCGAGTTCTCGTACAACAACAGTTACCATGACAGTATCAACATGGCTCCATTTGAGGCACTTTATGGCCGTAAATGCCGTTCACCTGTCTGTTGGACTGAGATTGGTAAAGCCCAGATCACTGTCCTGAACTGATCCAGGAAACTACAGACAAGATTCAACTGATCCAAGATAATCTTCTTAAGGCTAGAAGTCGACAGAAGAGTTATGCTGATAAACGTCGAAAGCCTTTGGAATTTCAAGTCGGGGATCTTGTACTTCTTAAATTTTCTCCTTGGAAGGGAGTGATTCGCTTCGGGAGAAAGGGAAAACTAGCTCCTCGTTATGTGGGTCCTTTCAAAGTGCTTGACAGGATTGGAAAGGTGGCCTACAAACTTGATCTTCCACCTGAGCTAAGCAATGTTCACCCAACTTTTCATGTTTCGAATATGAAGAAATGTTTAGCCGATGAGAACCTCCATGTCCCTCTTGAAGATGTGCAAATCGATGAAACTATGCACATTGTTGAGAAACCTGTTGAAATCATGGATACTGGAGTCAAGAAGCTTAGGCGCAGTCGCATCCCGATTGTCAAAGTTCGTTGGGAATCTAAGCGAGGTCCAGAGTTCACTTGGGAACGCAGGGACAAGATAAAGTCTAAATACCCACACCTTTTTCCAGCAGACTCTCCAGCTCCAACTTCGGGACGAAGTTCCTAAAAGTAGGGGAGACTGTAACGTTTCGCATTTTTATCTAGTTTGTAATAACGATGTTATTCAATAAAAAGCTTCGAATCTCGACATTTTATGAGTATAAAATTTATTTTCCATCATTTTTAATCTAGTATAATCATATATATTCATAAAAAATATAGTTTATAAGGAAAAATGTTCAAAAAAAAATAAATGGTTGGACCGGGACTCGAACCCGCGTCCACCACTTCACCACACAACATAACAACCAGCTGAGCTACCAGTCCTATATGTTTTTATCCTGCGCGAATTATACTTAAGGTTGGATTATATCACAACAGTTGAGTTAGAAAGTCAACACCCACAACAAACTTGTTCGATTAACCCACGATTCGTGCATGATATCTGATAATCTGTTATGGGGAGTTTGTTAGAATTATACTCGGCCCTATACTACTACGAATTTCAACTAAAACAAACCAGAAAGTCCGATTTTATATCATGCGACTCGTTCATTTGCATTCAAAATCTATAATCGTCAATTCGTCACAATTAGTATATATAGGACCTCTCCCTAGACCCTAAAGGCCCCGAAAAATCTTTACCCACTATCAATTTCTGTTTTAAACGCGTATAAATTCCTCTGCGATCGTGTTTTTCCTTTCAAGCTTTATCGAATCAATCAAGCACAAATACCCACTGTGAGTAACGATTCTTCTTATGGTTTTCTTAATCGGCATTAAACGAACAGTAGCCCTAACAAATTAGAGGCTATTGTTTGTTATTTAAGGTTATTAGAAAACTAGGGTTCATACGAATTGAATTGGGGAAGATGACTTGATGCAGTTATCGTATTTATTTAAAACAAACTGAAAACAATTACCATTTGATCTATAGATCAGTTGGTAACCAACATGCTTGTTTAAAAGGCTGAGGCGGATGATGTCTGAGGTTCGAGTCCCATCCCCAACTTTTTTTTATTTAACCATTTTCGATTTAAACTAAGGAGTCTTTATAACAAATTGAAACTGGGTTCAAATGTTCTCAGGGTCCAGCCCAGATGGTGGCTAGACTTGTGATTAAGACTCTGAAACTGGCCAGACTCGGGTTCGAGTCCTGGCGTGTACAACTATTTTTTTTATTTTTTTTGAGCTTTTCTTTTATAAATAAACTCTTTATTTTAATTTTTTAAAAAAATAGATTTTAAATACTAAACATGGTTTATAAATCCTACAAAAATTATTCTAAGTCATTCTGATGATAAAGTTTATTATCCAACTTTTAGTTTTTCAAAAATTATTTATTTATTCTATATTATAAATATTACAAGTTTATTCATTTATAACTTCAAAATTCTATAAAAATATCAAGACGACTTTATAAAATCCCACAAAAATTATTTTAAACTTATAAATCAATGAACATTTCAGAAATAAATTTTATTTCAGAAAAATCATTTTTTTTAATTTTTTTAATCGATTTTTGTTATTTTAATCATAAATAAATCATAATAAATTAATTTTTCATTATTTTTACATCAAAATTTCACATAAATTATTATTAATCATTTAGATCATAAATATAATTTTTGTGATTTGAAATTTATAAATTTTAATATTTCTAAATATTAAGTCTATATTTTGACTTATCTGGTTTGACTTCAGAACTTCTGATCTATCTTCTTCAGTACTTGTTGAATCCTTCTTCAGTACTTTTGTCTTCTTTCTTGAGTAGTTCTACACTTAGAATAATTTGTAGAAGTATGAATTAGACTAAGGTTTGCAAAAGTGGTTTCCTCAATCCTTTCTGTCCTTACAGAGAAGAAGATCGAAGATATACCTATTTTTTATGAGTTCTCTAGGATATTTCCCTGATGACTTACCTAGCTTACCCTGTAGCGACAAGTGGAGCTACGTATTGACACTGCACCTGGTGCAGCAGCCCTTATTGCTAGAGCTCCTTACCATTTTGCACCCCCCCCCCATAAATGAAGGAACTCTCTAACTACCTACAGGAACTTTTGGAGAAAAGTTTTAGTCGACCTAGTTCATTCCCGTGGGGAAACTTGTCCAGTTCGTCAAGAAGAAAGACGCGGCTCTTCGTATGTGCACAAATTACCGCAAAACCCAACAAAGTGATGATCAAGAATTGTTATCGCTTCCTCAAATAACTGATCTGTCTGATCAACTTCGAAGGTCAAATTTCTACTCTAAGATTTTTCTGGGGTCTGATTATCACCAACTCAAAGTCTAAGTGGAGAACATTTCAAGATCTGCATTTTAGTTGTGGAACCTAGAACCTTGCGCTGCACCTATCCCATCTCTGTTTGAGGACTCGGATGATTTTATCGTTTGATGCGATGTATCAATTCAAGGTCTCGGTTGCGCCCGAGGCAACGTGAGAGATTCATCGCTTACGCTTTCTGTTATCGAAAATCCATTAAGGGAACCACACCACTCATGACCTGGAATTGGGAGCGGTGCTTTGCTCTCAATATGTGGAGACATTACTTGTACGGTACCAAATGCACCAGCTACACTGATAACAAGGGTCTCCAGCATACCTTCGATCTAAAGGAGTCGGACATGCGACAACATCGATGGGTCGAATTCCTTAACGTCTTTGAGCACGTGATCATACATAATCCTAGTAAGGTAACTGGCGTGACTAGTGCCTTAAGCAGGAAAGAACCTTCTAAACTTCAAAGAATTCGATCTCTTAACCTCGCTAAATCCTACTGGTCTGCTGGCCAAATTTGTGCTAATCAACAAGAAGCTTTAAGAGAAGAGAATGTTAAAGATGAGACCATGCATAGAGTTGTTAGGTGTTTTGCATTTAAATTCGGTGGTATTCATTACCTTATGGAACAATTTGGGTTCCATTTCTTGGAAATCTCATAGAGCTTGTAATGGGCGAAACACAAGTCTCGATACTCTGTTCACCCTGATTCTGACAAGATGTACCATGTTCTCAGGGTACCCTTCTAGTGGCTTGATAGGAAAGCTGAAGTAGATACCTATGTCAAGGAATGATGACCTGTGCGAAGGTCAAAGTTAAACACCAGAAACCTTCCAGTATACTCCAGCAACCTCAGATCCCAATGTGAAAATGGGAACAAATTTCAATGGACATCAATTCAAACCATCTGATCACCTAACGGTTGCGATACCATTTGGGTTATCGTAGATCACCTGACTAAATCTGCCATTTCTAGCCATCAAGAGGACTAACTAGCTGGAAAAGCTAACTCGCACCTACCTTAAGGAAGTTGTTCTCAGCACGGTGTGCCAACCACTATCAATTCCAACTACAATGCCTACTTCTGGCAAACTTTACAGAAACCCTTGGGTACTCGGTTGGATATGAGTACAGCATACTACTCGCAAACTGATGGCCAGAGCAAACCGAACAATCCAAACAGTAGAAGACATGTTACGAGCCTGTGTAACTTGTTTTAACAACAGTTGTAGCTACGAAGTTGGCGACAACATTCTCTTACAAGTCTCACCTTGAAAGGGTGTCATTCGTTTCGAAAAACAGGGTTAAGCTAAACCCCAAATATGTTGGATTTTCAAGATCTTGGGAAGGACTGGCCCAATGGCTTACTGACTAGTTTCACCTACCGAACTTACCCGCATTCATAGCATATCTCATATTTCAAACTTAAAGAAGTGTATGTTCGATGAGACACTTGTCGTTCCTCTAGAAAAGATACAACTCGATGAACATATGTGTTTATCGAAAAACCCTTGAAATCTCTGACTAGGGAGTCGAGAGACTTAATCATAGCAAAGCTTTCATTGTTAAAATTCGTTGGAACTCCAAGCGTGGATCGAAGTTCACATGAGAACGAGAGGAACATATGAAACTAAAACACTCTCACCCAGAACGGGTGGCAATGCCAAACACTGCTAAAATAGATTCAATTTCGGGGCCAAATTCCTTTCAACATGGAGATGGTGTGACAACCTGGAAATTTTTTTTCTTTCACTTTCTTAGCGACGTTGAACAATTTTCGGGACGAAAATTCCTTCAACAAGGGGATGATGTGACACCCGGAAAATTCGGGTTAATTTTTTACAAACATTTATTATTTAACTTGGTTAACTTTTATATATTGAATTTAATTCGGATGAATTAAGTTGGTTATATATATACGAAATGATGCAAACAGATAATTCGGTTAATTTTCAAAACACACATACTAATACTGGACCCCGAACGTTGGTGAATGTCAAAATAAATAATAATAAAATAACTCGTTTGATGTTATTTGTAATTATGTGTACACGTGAAATTATTTGGAGTTAGTTTGAATTAATTGTTATTGGGTGAATATGTGATTGGGTCTGTAACGGGCACTAGACGAACTGAGCATCGTATATAAGTTATAAAATATTTGGGTTAAATATTTTATAGATTTATTATCATATAAATACAAATCGTTTGGCGAATTTATTTAGATCTAAGCAAAATGAAATTGTTACGCGTTATGCGAGACCGGGCCAGTAACCAACTCTAGTTGGACCGGGTGTCGTAAACTAATTATAAAATATTTGGGTTAAGTATTTTATAGGGTATTATTAAATATTAATTATAATTAATTGTTTTTTTTTTGAATGGCAAATTTCCTTTATATCAACCACAATGTGTCACCTTACAAAGTTACAATCCACATCTAGCAAGATGCTAGATAAATTATACAGAATCGAAAATTCCCAACCCAATGTTACATTTATCCCCTTAATGAGTATCAATCTAAATTATAAGTCAAAGGAGCACCATTTCGCCCAATCCCATGTGATCTCTTTTGCTCTAGTAGTTATCCATAAGAATGATTGCGCCTTAATTTCGCCTAGTAGCTCGTCCAAATTCACTCTTCTTCCATGAAAGATTTTCTTGTTTCTGCCATTCCAAATAACCCAACAAGTAGTGAGAATGGTCGCATAAAGCGCTTTTTTCTTCGCTTTTTTAAGCCCATTTATGTTGCACGATTCCAGGAGTTCACGAAAGTTGAAGGCAAAGATAGGGGCAATGTTGCACCAATCCGCCACTTTTTGCCATAAATTCGCAGCCACATAAAAGTGAATGAATAGATGATTAGCATTCTCAGCATAATCGCCACAAAGACAGCACATAGTGGAGGTGTTGATGATGTTCCTCTTGTTTAATCCTTCCAAGGTTGAAAGCCGATCTTGCTCAGCACGCCAGGCTAGTATGTTGACCTTTTTGGGGACCCAATTCGACCATTTGAAAGGGAAAAACGGTACAGCAGTTGCAGCAAGCAGTCTTCGACACGACGCAGTTGAGAAGGAACCGGACGCATCTCCCAGCCACTTCCACACATCTGCAGCAGCAGCAGCAACAGCAACGGTGCACGGCTGCAGCAAATGACAACATTCTTCGAGCTCCGCACGTTCAAGTACCTGCAAAGGTTCTCTTCGCCAAGCCCAGCCCCCCACCCCGAATTGCCCCATCGAGTTTAACCGGGCTGCAACATTGCAGCCCCTATCAGATTCTAATGCAAAAAGGTTTGGAAATTTGTACCTCAGCGGCGTTTCCCCGAGCCAGCAGTCGAGCCAGAACCGTATATGCAACCCGTTACCGAGAACGCCTTTGAATAAGTTCACAACTTGAATGTTTAATTTTTCAAAATCAGTGCCCACTTTAATAATTGAACTCCACACACCCGAGATGGAAGATTTAATGGGCAAGAACGTCCATGCTCGCTCATTATGGTGTATTGATTCAATCACGCGTTTCCAAAGACTCGCATTTTCATTTTTGAAGCGCCACCACCATTTAAGAATAAGACTTATATTCATATGTTGTAATGAACCCAAGCCAATACCACCTTTACTCTTTGGTCCGATTACTCGCTCCCATGCCACCCAAGATGTTTTATTTTTTTCCTCATTTCCACCCAAAAAAAGCGCCTTCGCAGCTTTTCTAAATGATCAATGACACCCTTCGGTGCCCGAAACAATGAGAAATGGTAAATAGGAAGGCTATCAAGTACGGCCTTTAATAGAACAACCCGACCACCACTTGAGAGGGTTTTTGCTTTCCATTTAGAGAGTCTAGTGGTGAAAACGTCGATAACATTCTTCCAATATTTCGCTTGATTCATGTTCGCACCAATGGGGACCCCTAGATATTGACAAGGGAAGTTGCCTTTGGACACGTTAATGCTAGTAGCAACCTCGTCCACCGTTGCCGCATTTATCGCAATGCCAAAGAGATTAGATTTATTGAGGTTCAATTTTAAGCCCGAGATGAGATAAAAGCATCTAAAGAGTCGGACCACATGTTTTATCTTGGTATGGTCCCATCCGCCTAACACCACCACGTCGTCCGCATACATAAGATGCGAGACTGAAGGACCCGAGTTCGGTAGGGATATACCATTGATCAGATTCAGTGATTCCGCCTTATTCATAAAGCATGATAGGGCTTCCATAGCAATGATGAACAAAAAAGGCGAGAGCGGATCGCCTTGTCTAACCCCGCGATAACATTGAAATTCCCATGTAGGAGAGCCGTTGAGCAGAACAGAGGCCCGAGCCGGCATTAGGATCCCTTTAATCCAATTCCGCCATCTGTCGGGGAAACCCATTTGTGCCAAAACTTCCAGAATAAAACCCCAGTTGATACTATCAAAGGCTTTTTCCAAGTCGATTTTGTGGAGGAAGGAGGGTTTTTTTATGTTTCTTAGCCCAGGAAAGTATTTCATTAACAATGAGCGGCCCGTCAAGAATATTACGGCTGGACAAGAAACCCGTCTGGAATTCAGAAATGATACTCTCCATGACCGGCTTGATTCGGTTGGCGAGGACTTTAGAAATAATTTTAGCGATGCTCCCCGGAAGGCTAATCGGTCGGAACTCATTAAGAGATGTCGGGTCGGTACATTTAGGAATAAGAACAATAAAAGATGATGCACACCCCTGACTAATTACCCCGTGCTCATGAAAGTCTTGCATCATCAAATAAATATCATCCTTAAGAAGATCCCAAAAGTGTTTAAAGAATCCAAAGTTAAAGCCGTCCGGGCCAGGCGCCTTGTCGCTTTCACAATCCCAGATGGCTGATTTGATTTCCAATAATGAAAACGGCTCGATTAGGTTCACAGCAGCACTTGGTTCGAGTTGATTTAAACCCGGACAGGAAAAGGCTGGTCGAACCATCAAAGGTTCACAAAATTTCCTGGCAAAGAATTTCCTTGCTTCCGTTTTCATCCGTTCCGGCTCACAACACCAATTATCATCTACCATGAAGCCATTGATTCGCTTGCTATTGTTATTAAAATTCACCATGGCGTGAAAAAAACTTGAGTTTTCATCACCGTCAAGTGCCCACTTCACTCGAGATTTTTGTTTAAGATCATTTGCTTCTTCAGTTTTTAATGAATCCCATTCTTTTTTTGCATCGCCCCATAACAGTTTCTTTGCATCAGAAAGAGGACGTTGTTCCGCCTTTTCATCAAAGAAATTCAACCTTTTCCCACATTCAGTTTGTCTACTTTTTTTCATATCCCTTTCCCTAACCAACCATTTTTTGATGGTGTCTTTAATGAGTTTAAGCTTGCACGCCAGTCTGTGATCGGGTTTGCCCAGGAATGTTTTCCCATTAACCGCCTGGTTGACCATATCAGTAAAGCCCGGGGCAGCCAGCCAAGAGTTGAAGAAGCGGAAAGGCGAAGGTCCGAAAGAAATGGAGTTCGTGGACAGGGTAAGGGGGCTGTGATCAGACTCTTTCCTGGGATGTGCGACTAGTGCAGCGTTTGGCCATTTATCCCAGAAACCGTGCGAGACAAGAATTCTGTCTATTTTACTAAACTTATCACCTCCGCCTGAAACTCTTGTAAATTTTCGGCCACCCATTGAATACTCAAAAAGGCCATTGTCATCTATAAACGAGTTGAAGGCTATCGCACAAGCCAAATTAAAGTTCGAATTAAGCCTTTCATCCGGAGTTCTAACCGAATTGTAATCCCCCAATAAAATCCAAAAACCAGGGTTAGCCTCAATCTGATCAGAGAATTTTCCAAAGATCCTTTTTGGCGTTTAGACCCTGTGGGGCATAAACATTTGCAATGTGGGCAGAAATACCCAACTGCGGTAATGTGCCAGAAAGTATCAATACATTACGATTTTTAAACGAGTGAGTACAAGTAAAATAACCTGGGTCCCATATACAGATAAGTCCGCCAGAGGTGCCTTCTGCGTTAACCCAGTCAGCAGCCGCAGATCGTCTCCCCCAAATTTTATTAATTTGAATTTTCGATCCATCACCTCTCATGGTTTCCTGAATTGCAACGAAATTCGCTTTGTGTTCTCTTATTGTGTCCCCAATGGAGAGCATTTTGGGGTCCTCTCCGATCCCACGAACATTGTATGTCATAAAAATCATTGGGGCACAATTGTTTCACCTTCATCCCGAATGACATTCTCAAGTTGTTGTTCAAAACCGGAAGCTTGAATTCCAACAGCTTCACCCAGTTCAGATGTTGCCAAGGCTTCAGTGTAAACCGGTGGAATAGGGGTGGGGTCCGTGGGAACAGAGCCAGAGGCCGCAGAAAACAGATAAATATCGGCCGAAGGATCCGAAGGTTGGCATAGGGGTGGACAAGGGACAGGCACCGGGGAAGAGGATAAGGAGGGCAGGGGTTGACTAGGGTGAATGAAGGAGGATGAGCGCTTTTTTGGTCTGAAGTGGCGAGGTAGGGAAGAGTGAAATGCAGGAGGAGGGCAGGGTGCGATCAAAGATGATGAATGTTGTTGGGCCAAGAGGGGGGAAATGGGCTCAAATAAGTGGTCCAAAGGTTCAAGTGGGTCCAATTGAGTGGGGGATGCAATCCTAGGCCTCTTTCTATTTGGGAAACCATTGAGTCTTGGTGGGGATACACCAGCCCCAAAAATTGAGGTATCCAACAGGGACCCACCAGTATTTAATATGTCTTCATTGGAATTTTTAACCTGGGGCAATGTATCCATGCAGTCCACGTTGTCTTGCTCACTACCCAAAGAATTGGATGTTTCATCTTCCAAGGCATGGCTTTTGGTATGCCCACAAAAATCCGGTTGCTCAGGGGGTTCCATCACCGGCGATACAACGTCAACCGGCTCATCGTCAACCGTACAACCTTTGACGAATTCACCTTCTTCAAATTCATCTTCTTGTTCTGACATACTGGTGTCCAATGAGTCGATTTTTGATAGATTTTCTTTAGAGAGGCAAAAATCCGGGACCCATAACTTATCAACTTCCTGAACCCAAACCATGAAGTGTTGATCATGACAACGAACCTGAATTTCTCCAGAGATCATATTTCCATGTTGAACTAATATTCCCACATTGTCAAACGATAAATTACCATCACGAACAGATGCCTGGGACTCATGTATGACCTTACCAAACTTTTCACCAATCTGGTTCAGTACATTCATGTCCCAGAACTGTGCAGGTACCCCCATAATTTTAATCCATGCTATCCTTTCAAACTCCAAATTTTGTCCATTCCAAATGTCTAGAGTAGAAAACCATTGCTTCCAAAGGTTCTCCTTAACTGTTAGGAAATCATTGACTTGAACAGAGCATTGGAATGTCAAAAGAACATATAAGCCACCAACATAACAGAGGGATACTCTGTCCGATTCCGCTAAAGTTAAGAATTGCTCCATGCACGCAAGCTTGGTAGTGTTAAGGGCACGACCGATGAGTGAGCATTTTTTCCAAGAAAATGGGGCCGGAGGGGTCGGGTGGGGAGGTGAATAGATAATGGTTCTGAGTTAGCGTCAGGGATGCCGGTGGTGACCGCACGGAATGAGGGCCCGAAGTGGGGGTTCCAGTTTTTAGGAGGGTGTCTGAGGGGAAGGGGTGGTGGTGGAGGTGGCTGACGCGGTTGAACAGGGTTAAAAGGTGGCCGGTGAGTGGAGGGTGGTGGACGGTTCATCTTCCCGAACTTAGCAATATTAGCAACAACCCGATTTCTACCCATAATGATTTGACTAAGTTGCATTGCCAGTTCATTCCCATCACTGATATCTTCAAATCTTATGAAGCCAAAGAATCTACCCAACTTATCCTTTCTCCTTGTTAAGTATGCATCTACCATGTTCCCGAACGGTTTAAAAACTCTCCAAAGATCTTCCAGTGAACACCAAGTTGGAAGGTTGGTGACAAAGAAGGTAGTTGTTCGCTCATTCTCGACGTACTGATTCGGTTGCATATACGGTTTCGGTCTTCTACGTCGCCGGGGAAACTCCCATCCCTCATCGCTCTCTCCAGTTCTCACATTCTCTCGCTCTCTTTCATTATCCAGCTCTCTCTCACTCACTTGCTCACGCTCACTCTCTCGCTCTCTCTCACACATTCTCTCAAGTTAGATTGGAATATATCCTGTGATTTTGATACATGAATATATGATGTTGGAGTTTTACCAATTATAATTAATTGTTAAAAAAAAAAAAACACTTGTGGTGTCAACTTGCCGTGGACCAAGTCAACCACCACAACTCAATTATTATTATTTAGAGCACAAAATGACAGGATGCATTATTCATCTAAACATCCAAATGGTTTTCTTGTATTTTTGTTGGGAGTGAAACGAACAAAAAAAGAAAAAATAAATAGTATATCAAGCGTTCAAACCTGGCCCAAATAATGAACCAGGCCTGACAGCCTTAAAGGGACGCATGGGGAAACGGACGAGCAGCAAAGATGCTTTGGTTCACAGACCCTAGAACCGGCCCAAGTGGCCTTTAAAAGCCCAATACGCTGGGAATTATCTATAATCTATAATCTCTACTACCTTATTAAGGAGGAGAGATGGGTAAGAATGTAATTTCACCATCATTTTAAGATGGCATATAAAAGGCCTCATGCATAAATCTCTAACTTTTACCATTTTCTTCCATCTATGCCCTTATGTACAAGTCACTAATACAAATCAATTGCACCATTCAATACATTTAATTCATGTATTAACTTTTTGTTACCTAGAACCATTACCAAGTAATAGATTAATTCATGTAACTTTTTTTTTAATGGATTAACTTTTTGTTACCAATGGAATTTGAATTATCACCACAAGAAAAAGCTAAGTCTTATTTAACACTTTGTAACCAGTAGGCTAAAGGCTCTTTGGTTCATGTGTGTAACTAAATGTTGCAAATAAAAATCAAGCACGGATCGGATTGGATAAATTACAGTATGGTGTATAAAGTTTTGGCAATTTAAAATGTGAATAAAAATACATACCCGCGGCAACGCGCGGGCATTCCACTAGTACATTATAAAGGAGGAGTGATGTACAACATAGTCATTTTCACCTCCGTACAACTTAAGAAGCAACATGTACAACATATTTAAGCAAAAAAAATTAAGGGTATTATTGTCATAGTTGTGACAATTAAGACACTTAGGAGGGTAGATTAGTAAATTTAACATAATCCAATACCTCACATCCTAAAATCTTATCCCAATTATGCCCTTATGTTCAACTTTTAAAACACAAAATACAACTTAACTTATTATGCATCTTAAATGTGAGACCTTTCAACCCCCCATCTATATTATTATATATACTTCATTATAATCAATTTGCTAATAGTCTTTTCATAAGCCCAGACAAAATCTTAGAACTAATTTCATGCTTTGAAACATTGTTTTGTCCAAAAAAATTTATGTCTCCATTAGATGAGAATAGAAAAAAATCAATGAGAAGTTAAGACGCTTGCAAGATATGGTTCCCGGATGCTACAAGGTATAAAGATATGAGTTAATCTTTATATACATATATACATTTTTTTTCTACTTGTTCATATTTCCTTTGACAATTACAAATATTTATCTTCATAATATATCATTTTTTGCTCCATTTAAATTTAGTTATTTGCTATAGACAATGGGAATGCCAGTGATGTTGGATGTAATAATCAACTATGTTGGATCGTTGCAGAATCAAATTGAGGTAATTTAATTGTGCAGCTAACAATTAAAACAATAAACAAACAATATTCAAAATTATTGATGAGAAAATATTTTTCAAAATTAATTAGTACAGTTTTTCTCTTCTTTGTGCATTTTTAGTTTCTCTCCATGAAGCTTTCAGAAGCCAGCATGTTCTATGACCCATTGACCTCAACTCTACTGAATTGGATGATATGGCCCCTATAAAGGTGACAGGTGGCTTTCCTAACTGTCCTTGTTAAGAAGTTGTTTATCATGAATCATATATATTGTTAACTAAACACAACAGACAAAATTATAAATATTACTTCCACTTACTGCATGGGATGAAACCTGATGTTGCAGAGAACAAATGGACATGAAGGACAGATGATGGAGAGGATGGTTGGAGAAGGGTATAGAGACATTCCTCAATTTCAATCAACATGGTCTCCTTAACGCCATAAAATAGTTAACTCTATAAATCTATATATGCATGCTCAAATATAACTTTATACGTAAACTATATTTGTTCTAAGACTTTTAAGGTATTTGTTTATCTATTTAATGTTCTTGTTAAACGTTGTATGAAGTGTGGTTCACAATATTATTTTGCTTTCGGCAATTGTATATTGTTTAAGTTTTAATTCTAATTAATAAAATAAATTAAACAATAGCATAAAAAGAAAACAAAAACTTAACTATGTGTTAGTTACTTATGTTATTTGTGTTAAGAAATAAGAAATCAAAAAGCCATAAATTCACGCTCACGCTAATGAATCAACCCGAATCTTTATCTTCTATACTATATATTATAAAGCATCAGTTAAGGATACCCACAAAATTTAAGTAAATACAACCTTTATTGCTTATAGTACAATGCTTATTGAAGTCATTTAGAGCGTAAAATTGTCTTTCTACCTAAATATTAAATTGTTGAAGAAATTAATTTAAACATAATTATAAAATTGATGAGGAAATTAACAATAATGTGGTGACTCTTTACATTCATAACCTCCATGTCTTTATTATGTTTGTATCAATGTTATAGTCTTATAAATAGTTGTCATGTATTTAGTACATAAATAATGTGGTGACTCTTCACATACATAACTTACATATCTTTCAATGTTTATAGTAAATAAATTACATCATATATTATGTATTTATATCTTCTTTTTAAATTTATGTGGTTGCAGGATCGTATGATGTGACACTTCTGCACACAAATGAATATGTAGGCTTGAAGTTTGCCAACACACCCAACCCATGACACGTTCCAACCCATGAATATGTAGGCTTGAAGTAGGCTTGACTTTTATACAAGCAAATATGGTAGAGATACTTCATGAGCAACGCCATCATCTTCCTCGGTGGTTTTTTGTTTTCTCCGCTACTATAAGCTTCTAGGAATAGAATTGAAGTTTTTGATCTCACGAAGTCACCAATTGTTTACATATCCAAAAGAAGACAAGTTCTTATCAGTTGATTTGGTAGTTTTAACTATATTGATTACTAATTTGTTTGGTCCAATATATATATTTGTTACGACGCTTGTCAAACTAACATAAAACGAGAGTATCTATGTAAATCATTGACTCCGCTGTATCTCACGGGTGCCCTAAAATAATAGAAATATGTTGCACACTACAAACTGCATTTTAGTAATTACATCACTTCCACTACAATCTTATGGTCATTAAGAGATACAACGCCACTTCACTACGCTAAGTACCACTCTACGATGACATACTTATCTGCCTTCGAGATACATAAAAGGGTCCCACCGAAGGACGTAGGCCAATCTAAGGGTGTTGTAAGGAATAGTACGGCCTATTGTGATGTACCCATTTAAAATATTCAGAAGATATACCTATGAGTTTCAGTTTTTGATAACATATATTTTATACATCGTTGTTTTCTACTTTAACATAACGAATAGCTAACAAACACAATGCACAAGGGGCAAAACAGATGCACCCGCCGCAACGCGCGAGCATTCTTACTAGTATATATATTAAACGGAGAGGTATTAGGAATAGTCCTTTTTCAACTTTTTCGTTTCGCCCCCTTTTTTTTTTTTTTTTTTTGCTTTCTTTGTTAAGTTTTTTTTTACGTTTTGACCACCAATTTTTTTATTAAGTTTATCTTTTTCTATTTTGGCCACATTTTTTTACTTTCCCTTTGCCACCAACTTTTTGGTTAGGTTTTTCTCCCACAATTTTTATTTCCATCGTTTTGGCCACCAACTTTTTGGTTAAGTTTTTTTTCCCTCTTTTTTGCCACATTTTATTTCTTTATTTTTTACGTAGTATCCGTCTACGTTCGTATAGTACTTTCATCTCTGTTCGTCTGTAACACCTTTTTTGGTTAAGTTTTTTCCCCCTATTTTTGTCACATTTTATTTCTTTCTTTTTTACGTAGTGTCCGCCTACGTTCGTATAGTACTTTCGTCTCCGTTCGTCTGTAACACCCGATCTTTAACCCAAGTTGCTCTACGTTCGTATAGTATTTTCGTCTACGTTCGTATAGTAATTTTTTTTGTGCGCCGTTAGTCTATTTTCGTACAGTACGTTCGTCTCTGTTCGTCAACGTAAGTTGTTTTAATTTTCTTTCCTAATCTGGACACCGACTTTTTGGTTAAGTTTTTTTTCCCATTTTGGCCACCAACTTTCGTTTACGTTCGTATAATACTTTCATCTACGTTCGTGTACGTTCGTATAATTATGTCGTCTACGTTCACGTTCGTATAGTTCTTTTGTCTACGTTCGTATAGTACTTATGCCAACATTCGTCTACGTTCGTATAGTGCTTTCGTATGCGTTCGTGTGCGTTCATATAGTTCTTTCGTCTACGTTCGCCTACGTTCGTATAGTTCTTTCGCCTACGTTCGATCTCCCATTGCGTAGATCATGGCCAACGGCGCAACGCGCCGTACTTCGAAAACACTAGTTATACTAAAACGCGACTGTTATCATTTTTTAACATATTAACCAACCCTAATCAGCCCCCACCTCCTAGTTATGAAAATTAAACCCCTACCCTCTGCCCTAATCATATTCTAAAGATCCTAGGAGCTTAAGGTGGTTTAGGATCAACAAGAGTGAAGAACTAAGGTGTGTAACCAACCTTTAATGATTTGTTTTTACTTGTTTTAATTGTTTTTATTAAGTTTTGTCCAAAACCAAAAATATTGAGATCTGATCAAAATTATTTTTACAAACTAATAATGATTAAACATGATTATTATATGTTTGTAATGGGTTTTGTAGAGAAATTATATATGTAAATCATAGGGTGCATGTTGTAGCCAAAACCTTGATTTTGTGTAAACCTTATATCTTAGAACCTTGACGTTGGAACTTGCGTCATGTATTATTATGATGATGTTATGATTATTTAAGATGGATAACATGCATTAGATGGTGATTTGGATTATTGTTATGAACCTTTTTGCATGCTAAAAATGGAAACTTTTTGCATGTTGCATGTTCTTGGTGTTCATAACTTACTAGGTTTGGAAAGATTTCATGGGAAACAAGTTGTAAGATGCATGGAATGTGTTGTATGACTTATTGTGATGCATGACTTGTTAGAAGTAGGATGCATGCGCAAACTTGTACTTGCAAGCATATGTGATATGTCACACATTACGTGACAACTAACATGATAGTTGCTAGGAATTGCATGAACTATGTATGTGATGTAATTCTAGGTCTATGTGGATTGTTCAAACATAAAAAAATGTAACAGATCACCAACGGGTCGTCGGGTCAAACTCAGTCAAACTTGGTCAAACATAGTCAAACACTTTTGTAAAACACAAACTAAGGCATTGATCGGATTCAATGGGTTAACTGGACAAACACAAACATTGGACAAACACTTATAGGTTGTTGTATGATAGGTTTTCGATAGTGGGATATCTATTTTACAGAACGAATGGTTTTATTTTAGCACGCAAAGCTAAGGTGAGTTTCACGACCCCTTTTACTGTTTTCCTATTGGGGGAGAAACATGCTACACAAACACACGAACATTGTAGATCACATGTACTATTATATCACTTGTTTACTATAGCATAACTCTCATTCTTAAGTCCTTACATTGTAAACCATAGTATGTGTAACATAGCGAAGAGATGTGAATAGATCTATTGGGTCTGACAAGCCCCACCTGTGTCAACTGGTGGTTGAGCAGGTGCATATTGTCCTAAACATTCATCACCGTTGAATTAGCGGTGACGGGAGGCAAACAACTACCAACAGTCAGCAATGGTTTATGTACGCTTAGTAACTTGTTAATGTCTAGCTAGCATTGGGATATAATTAGTAAGCGGATGTGAGTCTATGCAGACAAACAGACAAACGGATTTTCTTACATTAAAACCTGTGAACTCACCAACTTAATTGTTGACACACTTTAGCATGTTTTCTCAGGTCGCTAAAGGTATCGCTGCTAGGATGCACTTAGAGTCTCACTTGCATCACAAACATTATCTTTTAGTTTTTCAAACATTTTATTTTATTGTGTTTGGTTTTGGAAGCTCGTAGTGGTTTTATGAGACGTTGCATGAACTTTACTTACTGCTTCCGCTGAACTATTAAACTTTGAACTTTGAAAACTTTTGGTTTATTACGTATGATTTTGATAGCATATAGAGGTCGTTCATTCGACTGTTGACTGGATCCTGGTATGTCACGCGCTTCGCGGTAAAACCCCGCACTGGAAATTTGAGGGTGTGACAACCACCACCCACCACCATCGCCACTACTCACCATCGTCACCCACCCACCACCGCTGTCACTACCAACCACCACCTACCATCACCACCACCACCAACCACCGTTACTACTCACCTTCGTCGCCCATCCACCATCACAGCCATCCACCTCCACCTCCACCTTCGCCACCGCTGCCGCCACCCACCACCGCCGCTACCGCCACATATTACCACCTACCATCACCACCACTGACCACCGCCACTAACCACTGATTTTATTCCTTCATCTTTTCCAACCTACCCAACAACACAAAGTAATGTTTTGATTCATTCCCCCATGGCAACCAAAAAAGACATGGAATGGTAATGATCAATTCCATTACCTCGTTCATTACATTCCTTCATCCATTCCATTACCCCATACCAAACAAACCCTGATAGTATCCGCATTCACCCTAGTTTTTGTTACAAACAACTACATACGTAGTCGTCTCCCTACCCAAGTATTCTTTTATTTGCAGGAACTCTAGTGTCGTAAAGCTACCGGTGAAGGATCATTCTTGTGAAATCATAGTCATATCATCCTGTATAGAAGGTAAGGCTATTTGTTTTTCAGTTCAAAATTTTGAATTAAATGTATTAGTTAATTCTAAATGTTACCATAAATATTTTAAGTTCAAAAGTTTGATTTTTTATAATATTAACCAAAATTTAAAATTTAAAATTTAAAAGTATAGATATTAAAGTTTGAAGTTAAATAGAACATTTACTATTTGAATACTTTTAAAGTTTAACAAAAATTTATAATTTCAAATTATATTATTTAAAATTTTAATTTTGACTTATAACTAATTTGAGAAATTTATAATCGAAATTATTAAATGTTAGATTTTAAATATATTAGGGAATATATAATTTAAAGATAATAAATAAGTGTAATAGTTACTATTATAGACTTAAATTCAAAATTGATTTTGTTTAAAATATTTAGTTCATTCAAATTTTGAATTAAATGTATTAAATGTTTTAATTAAGTCTAATTTTTAACCATTATTATCATAAATTCAAGTTTTTAGTTTTTTAATATTAATCGCAATTTAAAAATTAATATTATATATGTTAAAACTTATAATTAATTAGTTAAAAACAACATTTAGTATTCAAATATTTTAATAGTTTAACCAAAATCTATAATTTTAAATTATAATATTGAAAATTTGCATATTTAATTTTAAATGTATTAAAAATAAATAATTTAAATTTAATAAATATGTATAATTGTTACCATTATTATGTTAAATTCAAACATTTCAAATTGAATGTAATAAATGTATTAATTAACTCTAATTCTTACCATTATTATCTTAATTTTCAAATTTTGAATTTTTATAATACTAATCGAAAATTAAAAATTAAAATTGTAAATATTAAAATTTGAAAATAAATAAATAAATACAACATTTAGTATTCAAATATATTTAAAGGTTAACTGAAATTTAAATGTAAAAGAATGGTCAAACTAAATCAAATAAATCAATTTTAAATTAGAATTTTCTAACAAAGAATAAAAATTAGTCAAACCAAATCAATTATAATTAATGCCACAATCTTGGTAACCAATTAAACGATTCCTACAAACATGCAATATATTATTGATCAACCACAGTAAGATCAAACATAAAATTCAAATGAACATTCAAAGAACAATATCATAATCCATATGAACATGATGAACACCAACATAATAATATGGGTTTTTATTAACATAAATAACGAATGCATTGATAACATTAATAATAAGGGGTTTTTATTAACATAAAAACTCATCCACAAAACAAGAAACAATCGGATAGAACAAAATCGAAAACATTAATGTTGAAAACCTAAATCATTTAACACTAAATCGTCAATAGAAGATGAGATTAAACAAACGAATTAACAAAAATAGAAACAATAACCTACAAACATCTAACAGATAGTCATTTAGAAGATACGAGTTAACACCAAAACAAAGCATTAATCAACAATATCACAGATCTTCTGAACTGAGATTAATTTTCTGTAACCTGATTATTGCTATACAAAACCCTAAATCTAAATCTACATCAATACCAAATAAAAACATCATACGTTTACTGATTCAAGCGGTTAGAAACTAACGGAGATTCAAACATTTCTATAGTGATTATTTCAAGTTATAGATAAAACTGAACACTAACATACGAATGAAAATTGAACCGGTCGAATATAAATAGAACATACATACTGAAATTAACTCTTTGGTTTTAGTATACGAAGAAGATTGTTTAAGTGTAACCACGCTAACAAATGGAGCCAAGGATTAAGGTTTGCGAATGAAAGGGAATGCCTAACTACTTGTGGAAGATCTAATCTAATCTAATCTAATCTAACATCTAATAAACAAAACCTCCCTAGGTACACATGGCACTCCCACATTCAACCTTCAATCTAGCCACCTCCATATTGTGCCAGATGGCACGTCCATGTAATTTATAAGATTTTTAGTTTTTTTTTAAATAAAAACCATTAATTACTTTGGTCAAAATAGTTCAAAAATATTAAATACTAGATATTTTCCCGCGTTGACACGCAGTTCAACAACGTACGATTATTTGGAGTAGTATAACATATAAGAAAAATAAAGTAGAAACATTTTATTAAAATTTAAAAGCAACGAATACACATTTATTCAAATATCGCTGAAAATTTCCTTATAAACCACATTTTTTGTTTTAGTCATCACTTTCCCACCAGCATCAAGTATAAGTAACTTCACGCCTGCCCTGCTTTTAACTCTTGACAATGCGACATAAAGCTGGCCATGTGAGAATACAGGGTTTCTTAAATACAATCCAACCTGAATAAGGCGACTTAAATGGTATGTGTTAAAAATAGACTTATGGCATATTCAACAATAAGAAAGTAATAAAAATGAAAATAAGAAACTAACTACCACTTAAATTTCACAATTTAATTTGACACGTCTGAGAAGATGAGCATTACCCATATCGACCCGCTAAAAAAGCTTCGAGCATATTTTATTCTATTTGACACATTTGAAAAGGCAAACATTACCCAAATCGACCCGTTAAGAAAAGGGAAGATTGCCCCAATTCACCTATGGCCTATGTATAACTAAAAGGAACATCAATCTAATCAAAACACCATAAACACACTGTTGGCGACTTTTACCCTATTTGACCCATTGGAAAAGTTGAACATTACCCAAATCGACTGATTTATAAGTAAACAAACATGAACCTACACCACTAAAACAACATTTTAACCGACTATTACCTTATTTGACCCGTTTATAGGAAGGAACATTATCTAAAGTGACCCATGTATAAGTAAAAGGAGCATTACTCAATAATTTTAACCGACTATTACCTTATAGATGCTATTTATACGCTAAAAATAGTAATGTGACAAATCAAATAATTCAGCATTTATTTTGTGTTTAAATGTCATTAATTTTAAAAACTGGATTTTTTTTTAAATTTTGATTTTGAATGTTTAAAAATAAATTTATAAATGTATTTATATATGATTAATAATTTTATGTTTAAAGGTTATTAATTAAATGGTAATCATAATTATTAACATTAGATGTTTCCAATATTGTGTAACTCACGATAAATGCTAATTATACGCTCCATATTTGCGAAATCGTTGCTAACCCCACATTGTGTAAATCTTCTTCCACATTTTGCTTCCCGGACTACTCCACAGCCGGGTGTTTAATAACTTTCCTAAACACTATAATCCATAATTTTTAATTTTTTTAAAATAAAAACATTTAATAACTATTCTATTTTTAAAATTCAAAAAAAAGTCATTAATGTTTTTATAAATGTTTTTTATTTTTTAAAAATCGAAATCATTCATTAATGTTTGGGTCAACGTGTTTAATAACTTTCCTAAATACTGTAATCTAGATTTTTAATTTTCTTAAAATAAAAAAAATGTAATGACTATTCTATTTTTAAAATTCAAAAAAGAGTCATTAATGTTTTTATAAAATTTTTTATTTTACATCAACGAAAATTATTCATTAATGTTTCGGTCAAAGTGTTTAATAACTTTCCTAAACACTATAATCCAGATTTTTAATTTTTTTTAAATAAAAAACATTTAATGACTATTCTATTTTTAAAATTCAAAAAAGAGTCATGTTTTTATAAAAGAATTTTTTTTAAAAAAATCGAAAATCATTCATTAATGTTTCGGTCAACGTGTTTAATAACTTTCCTAAACAATATAATCCACATTTTTTGTTTTTTTAAAATAAAAAACATTTAATAATTATTCTATTTTTAAAATTCCAAAAAGAGTTATTAATGTTTTTATAAAAAAATTTATTTTTTAAAAATCGAAATCATTCATTAATGTTTGGGTCAACGTGTTTAATAACTTTCCTAAACACTGTAATCCATATTTTTAATTTTCTTAAAATAAAAAACATTTAATGACTATTCTATTTTTAAAATTCAAAAAAGAGTCATTAATGTTTTTATAAAATTTTTTATTTTTTAATAATCGAAAATTATTCATTAATGTTTTGGTCAAAGTGTTTAATAACTTTCCTAAACACTATAATCCAGATTTTTATTTTTTTAAAATAAAAAACATTTAATGAGTATTCTATTTTTAAAATTCAAAAAAGAGTCATGTTTTTATAAAAGAATTTATTTTTTAAAAATCGAAAATCATTTAATGGCGTTGCTTGTAAACTTAATGAACAATAACGGGTGAAAATGTTATCTTTGAACTCCATAAGCCTTTTATCTTTACCTGGATTTACGGCAGCGAAGCTAGAAGGATCGTCGATGACTATGTACGGCCCGAGTTTATATGTAACGCAAGTCTAAGTAACTTAAAAGGTTGGATAGTAAGCAACACATCCATAGGAAATCATGGCCTCGTCCATTAGCATCCAGAGTAAACTGCTTCGACTTTGAACTAACCCAATCAGGCCTAGGCCAGAGTGGCCTGGCCAAGTCTATTAACTCCTGACAAACAATTTCATACTTCTAGTACCATAAGCAATCCAATAGCATTCTCCATGATGGCTCATAGTGTTTGTTTAGAAAGTAACAGGCTACCATTTTGCTTGAAGTCATACTTCTTTTATACTATATCGGAATAATTAAAAAACCTAAAACACACTTTATTGCTAATCAAAATCCAAACTAATAAAACACCTGATACAAATTGATTGTTGAACACATTACCTGTGATTGGATAGGAACAGGCTGAGCAGAGAGTTTCAAGAAGCCAAGATTTATGCTCAAAATCGCAAACTCAAACATTCTGATAATCAAAATTTCAAAATTAAGCACATGTTCGTTTTCATCTCTCATCTTGAATCAATCAAACCGATGTAATCGACCACAACAAATTGTAAACAAATAAAAGTAGAAGAATACTTATGTAGTGATGAATGGCGTTGCTTGTAAACTTAATGAACAATCGTAATCATGTAAAGTTGTCAATCAACACCACTTTATAAAAAGGTATCAAAATTGCACAAACCATAGGTTTCAAAAGCGCATTAAAATACCACATCAGGTAAAATAGCACAATTTATTTTAATACTGATCAAATTGAGATTTCAAGTCAAGAAAATTATTTTTAAACGTCTAAATCAATTTCATGATTAAATGTTATGCAATTAACCTAATCCAGCACCATGCCGATCTCTCTTCCTTTTCGCTAAACATACATCAGCATATGCATTAAGGTCAACATCTCAATGACTGAAATTTGTCAAACATGTACTTGTGAATTTGGGAAGAATAATTATTCAAAAAGATTAACAATAAGGAAAGACAATCAAAAAACATAAAGGTTGAATGAGGTGGACTATGACTCAAATAATGAAATTCCAATATGAAATAAAAGGTTAGCATATTCCTTTGTGAAGAACTCTAATTAAATCAAGATGTAATATTAATTAAAGGTTAATGGAATGATTAAGCATCAATAATCAATTCAATAACATTAACGAAAGTAAGTGCTAATTACCTTCATCACAGGCCATCAAAATATATAAATCCAAATTCTTGAGTAAATAGGTTTTCCAGTGCTGCATACAAACAACACCACTGTACACCTTAAACATTCGTTACCATAGGATTAAAAAAATAAAGTATATCTATTTCTTAAATCAAAATAATATCACAATAACTACCTAAAAGGAAGACTTGCTCTCTTTAATTTCTTCTAAATCGAATTCTCTAAACTTATGTGCATTCTTTATAACCCCTTCAACAAACATCGATTGATGAGTTTCCCAAAGAGCTCAATATCGCTCCTTAGATTGATGCATATCATATCAGATTTGGGGAGGTTAAATTATGATGGGGTGAGACGGTTTCGCGGTGAGAGAGGTGGTTTAGCAATTGGGAGGCGGTGATGTCCATATGGAACAGACTCTCACATTTACCTAAGAACAGATTCAAGGTTCATATACAAAGATGGACACAAAGTCAATGTTTAAGGAGATGAGTGAAGGGAATGGAAGGTGAAGAATCGTAACATGAAGAGCGCAAATTCTTCAACACACACAAAGGATCAAATTCATAAACACTTTACAACAATATCATACTACATACCTTGATTTCAACAGCCAATGCTTCAATCAAAACTTAATTGGTGAACCATAACCATCTCCCTTAGCGATTTCAGCAAAAACAACCTCATAGCCCTTCACGATTTCAATAAATCAATCATAGAGTTCGCAAACACAAGCACAAATACTATAATCGTATGAAACCCTAATTTAAATCTAGATGCTTACCCGATCGCGAAGTAGATGGTGGTATAGGAATCTGGAGGATTCAGGAGGAGAAAAAGGAGAGTGGAGGACGAACGGCGATGCGCCATCGATAACTAACCGAAAAGCAGTTTTTTAGGGTATGAATGTTCAAGATTTCATCTTACCTAATTTATGGTTTATAAGAAAAAAAGAAGGTTTGACCAAATCATAATGAATTACCTAATTTAATATAATTACCTAATTTAATATAATTACCTAATTTAATATAATTAATGATTTTTGATTTAAATAAAAACAAAAATTTTATAAATTCTCACAATGGGGACACTTGGCATTAGTTGATTGGCTATGTAATTGGAGGATGAATGTGGGAGTGCCAAGTGTCCTCATGGACTTTGTTTTATTAGATGTATAGATGTATTTAAAAACAAAGTAATTAATAATATTTAAAAAAAATAAAATTCTTATAAATTAACACCTTGACCGATTGACCATAATAAAATCTAATCTATCTAATCTAATCTAACATCTAATAAACAAAACCTCCCTAGATACACATGACACCCCCACATTAAACCTTCAATTTAGACACCTCCATATTGTGCCACATGGCACGTCCATATAATTTATAAGATTTTTAGTTTTTTTTTTAAATAAAAAATCATTAATTACTTTGGTCAAAATAGGTCAAGAATATTAAATATATATTTAAAAACAAAGTAATTAATAATTTTTAAAAAAAAAATAAAATTCTTATAAATTAACACCTTGACCGATTTACCATCTAATCTAATCTAATCTAATCTAATCTAATCTAGTCTAACATCTAATAAACAAAACCTCCCTAGGTACACATGACACCCCCACATTCAACCTTCAATCTAGACACCTCCATATTGTGCCACATGGCACACGTCCATGTAATTTATAAGATTTTTAGTTTTTTTTTTAAAATAAAAAATCATTAATTACTTTGGTCAAAATAGGTCAAGAATATTAAATATGTATTTAAAAACAAAGTAATTAATAATTTTAAAACAAAAAATTCTTATAAATTAACACCTTGAACAATTGACCATAATTGTCACACCCTCAAAATCCACTTGCGGAGTTTTACCGCGAGGCGCATGACAAACCAGGATCCAAACCAACGATCACAATAAACAAGTCTAAATGAATTAAAATGAAATTTCAAAACATAGTTTAAAATCCCGTTTACAGCGGAAGCTTATTCAAAACATTATCCAAAATAATAAACCAATGTTCAATGTTGTAAGACCATGCAACCCTAACATAGACGCCGTGCAGACGCGTGCGCCCTAATCCAGTCGTGCTACCTTAGCGACCTGAGAAAACATGTAAAAGTTTACGTCAGCACAAAAATGCTGTTGAGTTTACAGGTTTTGTATCCAAGTACTAAGTCCACCTGTCCATACTATAATAATCGAAAACCAGTATACGCTAGCTAGGCGTACGTTTTGTTACTACCACGATTGGAAAACCATTACTAACGCGAATACCAAAAGTATGCCCGATGTAGTTCCTGTTGTTCCTGTTGTTCCTGTTTGAGACAATATGCACCCGCCGACCCTCCAAGTCGACGAGCGGGGTTGGTCACTCCCAATAGCGCTATTCACATTTCCCCGTTGTGCTAACCCGCACATTCATGGTTCCCCCCGGGACTTCCAAAGATCGTGTAGTACACAATAGAAACCCATAGTATGACAGTAGTTACCAAATATAGTTTTAACACATGTTTTCTCCCCCGAAAGTATAAAACCAGTTTAAAAGAGGGGCCGTAAACTCACCTTAAGTTGCGTTACTCCTTAACCCGAGTAAACCCAGCTGCTATGCTAGTCCCGTAAGCGGCGACCTAACATACGACAGTTACAAGTACTTAGACTAATAACCCGCAGGCTAATTAGTCCCTAGATGTCCAGACCATAACCAAGTTCGTTTGAAAACACCGTGACTGTTTAACTGACCCAAAGTACAAGACTCGACATCCCATTGGTGACCCGAGACTCCCCGTGTTATGTTTACGCTCCAAAACATACAATAACGCAAGTACACTTAACATACGTTAACGCACAACAAGTTATAGCACATCGTTCACGTATCACCGAATTACATCCAAATATATGTTACTAAGTTATTAGACATGTTACGGGGTTCCTAGCATGTTACTACATGTTAAATCGGGTCTCGGAATGCTAATTTACACTTACAGCAGCAGTACACGCGATTAGGGAGGCTAATCGCATGAAAGATCACACGATCAGGGCTAATCGCCCCTGATGTCACGCGACTGGGCTACTCGCCCCTGTTGTCACGCGAGTGGGGCTACTCGCCCCTGTTGGCATGCGAGTGGGGCTACTCGCCCCTAACACAGGCGATTAGCAAGGCTACTCGCCTGTAACCTTGCTGTTCCGGTTTTTCGCGCGTTTAACGCTCCAAATCAGATCCAGAACGTGTGTAACTACCCAATATCATCCCAATAACTATTCTAAACATGTTTAAACCAAAATCCTTCGTTTAACCTCGTATAATCAGTCCTGCATGCAACCAAGTAATCCAAACACCAATTCACATAGCATGCAACATCATACTAACACGTGTAATCATAACCCTAATATCCAATTACTGAGATTCCTATTATCATAATATCAATATCAATACTGATCTATCATAATAACATATCAAATCATCATCATGAATCATAAAAACCCTAACTTTCTAATCATACACACTCATAATGCATGCATATTAGTTATAATCCGATTAACAACCCTTATTGACGATTTTCAGAAAGCTTTTTCGTTTATGAACAGGTCTGGACCATTAGGGATTGATTAAAAACGTTTACAAAGTGTTATGGATGAGAATCAAACCTTAGGATTATGAAAGAATGATGGTTAGACCTTGAAACCTTGTGTTTTTTATCAAAATCGCCTTCCAGAGGTTGTTTATGTGTTTGGGGCGGTTATGGGACGACTAGGGTTGATATTAGGAAGTTTAGGAGGTTAAGCATTGTATTTATAGGCGTTTCTAGTCGTCCAGCACGTTATAGGCGAGTATGCGGCAGTTTCATGCGATTAGGGCTGCTAATCGCATGATTGTGCAGGTGATTGGGCCTAATCGCCCCTACATACACACGAGTAGGGCTCTAATCGCCCCTAAGGTCCCCTACTCGCCTCCCCTATGGGCGATTAGGCTTCCTAATCGCCTGTAGGGGTTCATTTTGTGTGTTTTGCGCGTTAAACCCCGTTTTAACATATGTTAACACATATTAATGTACCGACAAGTCACATAATGATTATAAACACATAACACAAGTAAATACACATATTCACACTCGTTCACCAATTCCCGGGACTCGAGACTCGTATGTTCCGTATGCCCTGACGATCCCACCGATCGTCACCGTTTGTACACTTGGTTAAGGACTGACATCTAACGAACCTCTAGACCAACATCCAATGATCTTCTAGGCTAACCAATAGTTCCCGAACCATAAACCGACTTAACTAACCCAGTTAAGTACAATATACGCGTGACTCGCTAAGGTAGACTTTCATCTAGACAACGTTGTTAACCAGAATTTGCCGGGTGTCACATCATCCCCACGTTAAAAGAATTTTCGTCCCGAAAATTGCACAAGTACAGAAAGAACAAAAGAAATAACGAAGGAAACAAGCAAAAGATAGAAACCAAAAGAGAGAGATTTACCCGAGTTGTCACATCATCCCCACGTTAAAAGGAATCTCGACCCGAGATTCATTCAGCTGCCGAAGAGACATGTCTCGACTCGAACGCTTCCTTAGGAAAGAGATGAGGATACTTAGACTTCATCTGATCCTCCCGTTCCCACGTATATTCCGGTCCCCGGTTCGAGTTCCACCGAACCTTAACGATACGAATCTTGCTGTGACGTAGGCTACGAATCTTGTAATCAAGGATTTCCACAGGTTCTTCCACAATCCGAAGACGATCATCAACCTTGATCTCTTCTAGTGGAACGATAAGAGACTCGTCAGCCAGACACTTCTTCAAGTTTGACACGTGAAAGACGTTATGTACGTTACCGAGCTCCGTCGGTAGATCAAGTCGATATGCCACCGGCCCAATCCGTTCCAGGATCGTAAATGGGCCGACATATCGCGGATTGAGTTTGCCACGCTTCCCAAAGCGTATGACGCCCTTCCACGGTGAGACTTTTAGAAGTACCTTGTCATTGACTTGGAACTCTAGTGGTTTGCGACGCTGATCAGCATAACTCTTTTGCCGGTCCCGTGCCGCCGCCAACCGATTTCGAATCTGTACGATCTTTTCCGAAGTTTCGTACACTAGTTCAGGCCCAGTGAGTTGACTCTCACCCACTTCAGCCCAACAAAGAGGAGAACGACATTTCCGTCCGTACAGTGCTTCGAACGGAGCAGCCTTGATGCTCGTGTGATAACTGTTATTGTACGAGAATTCTACTAACGGTAGATGAGTTTCCCAACCCTTGCCAAAATCGATCACACACGCCCGCAGCATGTCTTCTAAAGTTTGAATCGTACGCTCACTCTGACCGTCAGTCTGTGGATGGTAAGCCGTACTCATGTCTAGTTGGGTACCCAAAGCCTTGTGCAAAGACTTCCAGAAGTGAGAAGTAAAATGGGAGTCACGATCCGAGATAATAGAAACTGGTACCCCGTGCTTAGAAACAACTTCCTTCAAATAAAGACGAGCCAAACGATCCATGGTGTCGGTCTCCTTAATAGCAAGAAAATGAGCTGATTTCGTCAACCGATCGACAATCACCCATATCTTGTCGTTCCCGCTTGGTGATTTAGGAAGTTGTGTGACAAAATCCATAGTAATCCGTTCCCATTTCCATTCCGGAATTTCAGGTTGTTGCAGGAGACCCGACGGTTTCTGGTATTCCACCTTGACCTTAGCACAGGTCAAGCATTTGCTCACGTATGAGGCTATGTCCGACCTCATGTTTGGCCACCAGTAAAGCACCTTCAGATCTTGGTACATCTTATCCGAACCAGGATGAATAGAATACCGGGACTTATGAGCCTCATCAAGGACAAGCTCCCGTAGTCCCCCGAACAAAGGAACCCATATACGTTCTGCGAAATAGTGCAGACCATCAGACCTTCGCTCTAGGTGCTTGTCGGCACCGTGCATAGTTTCAGCTTTAAGGTTTTCCTCCTTCAAAGCTTCCAATTGGGCAGAACGGAGTTGATCAGGTAACGATGAATGAATAGTGAGCTGCAACGCCCGAACGCGACGAGGTTTAGTAGATTCCTTCCTGCTCAAGGCGTCTGCTACAACATTCGCCTTGCCAGGATGGTACTTAATAGCACAATCATAGTCGTTCAGAAGTTCGATCCAACGACGTTGCCGTATGTTCAAATGTTGTTGGTCGAAAATGTGTTGGAGACTCTTGTGATCGGTGTAGATGGTGCATTTGGTACCGTACAAGTAATGTCTCCAAATTTTCAACGCGAATACCACAGCACCCAACTCCAAGTCATGAGTTGTGTAGTTCTTCTCGTGCACTTTGAGTTGACGAGAAGCATACGCAATCACTTTCTCGCGTTGCATCAACACGCAACCGAGTCCATGAATGGAAGCATCACAGTAAACAACAAAATCATCAGGGCCCTCAGGTAAAGACAAAATAGGAGCAGAACATAGTTTAGACTTCAGTTCTTCAAACGCTGACTCTTGTGGTTCACCCCAGTCGAACTTCCTGTCCTTCTGAGTGAGAGTGGTGAGGGGTTGAGCAATCTTCGAGAACCCCTGAATGAAACGACGATAATAGCCCGCAAGGCCTAGGAATTGCCGCACCTCAGTTGGCGTCTTTGGTGCTCCCCAGTCCTTGATCGCTTCGATTTTAGCTGGATCGACATGAATTCCTAGTTCATTAACCACATGTCCTAGGAATTGAACTTCGCGTAACCAAAAGTCACACTTTGAGAACTTGGCGTAAAGTTGTTCCCGTCGCAAGAGTTCCAAAACTAACCGCAGATGTTCCCCGTGTTCGGTCTCGTTCTTGGAGTAGATCAGAATGTCATCAATAAACACAATGACGAACTTGTCCAGATATGGTTTACAGACGCGGTTCATCAAGTCCATGAAAACCGCTGGGGCGTTCGTGAGACCGAAAGGCATGACCAAGAATTCGAAATGGCCATAACGTGTTCGAAAAGCAGTCTTCGCAACGTCAGCCTCCCTGACGCGCAGCTGGTGATAACCGGACCTCAAATCGACCTTGGAATAATAACTAGAACCCTGAAGCTGGTCGAATAGATCATCAATACGTGGAAGAGGATAACGGTTCTTGACGGTCAATTTGTTCAGCTCTCTGTAGTCCACACACAATCGGAAACTTCCATCCTTCTTCTTAACAAATAAAATCGGGGCTCCCCAAGGGGAAGAACTTGGCCGGATGAAACCCTTGTCCAAGAGTTCCTGTAACTGACTGGACAATTCCTGCATCTCGGGAGGTGCAAGACGATAGGGGGCCCGAGCAATAGGAGCAGCCCCTGGTACAAGATCAATACCGAACTCGACTTGACGATGAGGAGGAAGACCAGATAAATCATCGGGAAAAACATCAGGAAACTCGCGTACCACCGGAATGTCGTCGATCTTCTTTTCATCACCAGAGGAAACAGATAAAAGCGCCAATACGGCTGGATAACCCTTTCGAAGACACTTAAGGGCTTTCATGCTAGAGATGATGTTTAGCGGAACACCACCCTTGATACCGTACACAGAAAGAAATTCTCCATCAGGGAGAGAAATCCGAATAACCTTATCGTAACAGACGATCTCCGCGCGATACAAAGATAACCAATCCATTCCTACCACAACGTCAAAACTACCCAATGGTACCGGCATAAGGTCGATGGGGAACGATAAACCCGACAACTCTAATTGACACTCCCGAAGAACACTAGTAGCTTCAATCGTTTTACCGTCAGCTAACTCAATAATATACTTGGTCTCTAATGGTACGGGTACTACATCTAGCAGTCGACTAACATCCATGGATACAAAACTCTTGTCGGCACCAGAATCAAATAACACGCTAACAGAACGATTATTGAGAAGAAACGTACCGGTGACTGTGTCAGGGTCCTGCCTAGCCTCAGCAGCTCCAATGACGAAGGCACGTGCATTTCTGCCGCCGCCCCCGTTGTTACCATTCCCGTTGTTTCCACCCTGTTTCAGTTTTGGGCAATCCTTCTTGTAATGCCCAGTGTCACCACAGTTGTAGCATCCTTGTTTCCCTGTAGTCCCCTGAGTAGTCGGAGCTGAGCTGTTAGTCGGAGCCTGAGTCGATGGAAGTGTAGCCCGACAATCCTTAGCATAATGCCCTGTTCGCTGGCAGCGGTGACAACGGTTACTGTCGCAGTTCCCTTGATGATGGCGTCCACACTTGTTGCATTTGGGCAGTTTTCCCGCATAACCACCCTGCTTGTTACCCGAAGAAGATGAACCCCCATTATCAAACCTTTTACCCTGCTGTGCAGACCCAGACCCTTTCCCGTCATTTTCCCACTTGCACTTATTGTTCTCTGTAGCCTTAGCAGTCGAACCTTTCGCAGGCAAAATCCCCTCATTCACCTTTAAGTTGGTCATCCTATGGGCCGATCGAACTACCTCTGCATACGTAGGATGATTTCCAGCAGCCACTAACCCTGCAATTTCCGGTACTAACCCTGAGACATAGTGTTCAATCTTACGATATTCTGGCACGTGCAAATCGGGACACAGCACTGCCAACTCATTCCGTCTCACAGTATACTTCTCGATTTCCGACCCAGTCATCTTGAGGTTCCACACCTCATGCTCCAGCTTCTGTACCTCTTCTCTCGGGCAATACTCCCGCTTCAGCAACTGCACAAAGTTCTCCCATGGCATAGCATATGCCTCCCCAATACCCATGTTCTGGGTGATACCATTCCACCAAGTCAATGCCACGTCCTGAAATAACGCAGCCGAATACTTTACCCGGTCTTCTGGAAGACAGTTACACATCAGAAATACCGACTCCACTTTCTCCAACCACCTTAGCAAGCTAACCGCACCCTCAGTGCCAGAGAATTCCTGGGGCTTACAGTCCCGGAACATCTTGTAGGTGCACATGGTGGGGGTGGGTCAACAGGACCACCTGAAATGAAACGTATGAGAAACCACGAATAACGTAAACAAGGCTCACCAATGAGGCAAAGAAAATGGATAAAACAACTTACCACCACCGTTGTGCCCTAACTGGAAGGCAGCTTGGAGCAAGTTGTTCAGATCAGCCTGTGATAGGTTAATACCTCCACCACGACCACCAGCACCACCGCGACCACCACCACGTCCACCATTGCGACCACCTCCACGTCCTCCACGCACTCCAGACATGATTCTGGCAGAAAGAACGAGAAATTTTAGTTTCGCAGTTAAAGATAACCACTAATGTTCACAAGATCAAAGCCAGATCCAATCCAGGACTATCCCCTCAAACCCAGAGCTCACTAGGGCTTCCATGCATTTCGTTTTATGATTTTGTGTGCACCCAAAATGATAAAACGCTCTACATGGTCCTCCAAGTGTTCTCCTAGTTCAAAGTTCAAATCACCGAACATAGACTCTTAGCTATACACCATAATACTACGGTAGTTCATGACAAGTGTTTCTATTGGAGTGCGAAAGGGAGATGTCCGAGCCTTGGACAAATCTCAAGAGCACACGAGTTTCTCCAATAGACTACACTGCCTAGATAATAAGTAACCCAACCTAAGATAGAACGGATGATGTAACGTAGAAAGACCAACGATTTAGAGACACCCCGACAAGACCATACGTAAACCACTATAACGTTTAGTACCATGTGATCGTCTAGTGTGTGCGACTCGGCTATAGACTAGACTCTACATGCAGTCCTAGTTCACTATAACCATTGGCTCTGATACCAATCTGTCACACCCTCAAAATCCACTTGCGGAGTTTTACCGCGAGGCGCATGACAAACCAGGATCCAAACCAACGATCACAATAAACAAGTCTAAATGAATTAAAATGCAATTTCAAAACATAGTTTAAAATCCCGTTTACAGCGGAAGCTTATTCAAAACATTATCCAAAATAATAAACCAATGTTCAATGTTGTAAGACCATGCAACCCTAACATAGACGCCGTGCAGACGCGTGCGCCCTAATCCAGTCGTGCTACCTTAGCGACCTGAGAAAACATGTAAAAGTTTACGTCAGCACAAAAATGCTGGTGAGTTTACAGGTTTTGTATCCAAGTACTAAGTCCACCTGTCCATACTATAATAATCGAAAACCAGTATACGCTAGTTAGGCGTACGTTTTGTTACTACCACGATTGGAAAACCATTACTAACGCGAATACCAAAAGTATGCCCGATGTAGTTCCTGTTGTTCCTGTTGTTCCTGTTTGAGACAATATGCACCCGCCGACCCTCCAAGTCGACGAGCGGGGTTGGTCACTCCCAATAGCGCTATTCACATTTCCCCGTTGTGCTAACCCGCACATTCATGGTTCCCCCCGGGACTTCCAAAGATCGTGTAGTACACAATAGAAACCCATAGTATGACAGTAGTTACCAAATATAGTTTTAACACATGTTTTCTCCCCCGAAAGTATAAAACCAGTTTAAAAGAGGGCCGTAAACTCACCTTAAGTTGCGTTACTCCTTAACCCGAGTAAACCCAGCTGCTATGCTAGTCCCGTAAGCGGCGACCTAACATACGACAGTTACAAGTACTTAGACTAATAACCCGCAGGCTAATTAGTCCCTAGATGTCCAGACCATAACCAAGTTCGTTTGAAAACACCGTGACTGTTTAACTGACCCAAAGTACAAGACTCGACATCCCATTGGTGACCCGAGACTCCCCGTGTTATGTTTACGCTCCAAAACATACAATAACGCAAGTACACTTAACATACGTTAACGCACAACAAGTTATAGCACATCGTTCACGTATCACCGAATTACATCCAAATATATGTTACTAAGTTATTAGACATGTTACGGGGTTCCTAGCATGTTACTACATGTTAAATCGGGTCTCGGAATGCTAATTTACACTTACAGCAGCAGTACACGCGATTAGGGAGGCTAATCGCATGAAAGATCACACGATCAGGGCTAATCGCCCCTGATGTCACGCGACTGGGCTACTCGCCCCTGTTGTCACGCGAGTGGGGCTACTCGCCCCTGTTGGCATGCGAGTGGGGCTACTCGCCCCTAACACAGGCGATTAGCAAGGCTACTCGCCTGTAACCTTGCTGTTCCGGTTTTTCGCGCGTTTAACGCTCCAAATCAGATCCAGAACGTGTGTAACTACCCAATATCATCCCAATAACTATTCTAAACATGTTTAAACCAAAATCCTTCGTTTAACCTCGTATAATCAGTCCTGCATGCAACCAAGTAATCCAAACACCAATTCACATAGCATGCAACATCATACTAACACGTGTAATCATAACCCTAATATCCAATTACTGAGATTCCTATTATCATAATATCAATATCAATACTGATCTATCATAATAACATATCAAATCATCATCATGAATCATAAAAACCCTAACTTTCTAATCATACACACTCATAATGCATGCATATTAGTTATAATCCGATTAACAACCCTTATTGACGATTTTCAGAAAGCTTTTTCGTTTATGAACAGGTCTGGACCATTAGGGATTGATTAAAAACGTTTACAAAGTGTTATGGATGAGAATCAAACCTTAGGATTATGAAAGAATGATGGTTAGACCTTGAAACCTTGTGTTTTTGATCAAAATCACCTTCCAGAGGTTGTTTATGTGTTTGGGGCGGTTATGGGACGACTAGGGTTTCTAGTCGTCCAGCACGTTATAGGCGAGTATGCAGCAGTTTCATGCGATTAGGGCTGCTAATCGCATGATTGTGCAGGTGATTGGGCCTAATCGCCCCTACATACACACGAGTAGGGCTCTAATCGCCCCTAAGGTCCCCTACTCGCCTCCCCTATGGGCGATTAGGCTTCCTAATCGCCTGCAGGGGTTCATTTTGTGTGTTTTGCGCGTTAAACCCCGTTTTAACATATGTTAACACATATTAATGTACCGACAAGTCACATAATGATTATAAACACATAACACAAGTAAATACACATATTCACACTCGTTCACCAATTCCCGGGACTCGAGACTCGTATGTTCCGTATGCCCTGACGATCCCACCGATCGTCACCGTTTGTACACTTGGTTAAGGACTGACATCTAACGAACCTCTAGACCAACATCCAATGATCTTCTAGGCTAACCAATAGTTCCCGAACCATAACCCGACTTAACTAACCCAGTTAAGTACAATATACGCGTGACTCGCTAAGGTAGACTTTCATCTAGACAACGTTGTTAACCAGAATTTGCCGGGTGTCACAATAATAAAATCTAATCTATCTAATCTAACATTTAATAAACAAAACCTCCCTAGATACACATGACACTCCCGCATTCAACCTTCAATCTAGACACCTTCATATTGTGCCACAAGGCACATCCATGTAATTTATAAAATTTTTAGTTTTTTTTTTAAATAAAAAATCATTAAGTACTTTGGTCAAAATCGGTCAAAAATATTAAATATGTATTTAAAAACAAAGTATTTAATTTATTTTTTACTTGTAAATTTACACTTTGCTAAGTTGTTTATATATATACTACTAGATCTCTATATAGTCTTATGTGTTATTTTTTTTTTTGGGTTTTGTTTTCATGACCATCAATGTGAGAAGGAGTAGTAAAGAGAATTAAGAATTTGATTGAGCAAATGCACTTTGTTTGACTAAAGGGTTGAAGAAACCAAATGCACTTTAGTTATTTTATTTCAGTTTTGTGAGTTGACTATTATTTTGTTTCCCCTTTTTTTTAATTATAAATGGCAGGTGGTAAAATATAAAGAGTGCTATAAGCGGTGTGGTGCATAGGTGATCATGCCATGAATACATGATGTATTGTAAAATACATTTATTTCCAGTGTAAAGTTTGAACAATTTTTGAGTCGTTTAGATAGTGTTTTTATTAGTTTTAGGCTTGTAACGGTCTATTTTATTTATTATAGGTTTTTATAGATTTTTATTGGTCTTGAGTCAGTTTTAGTGTTTATTTATTTATTTTATATTTTGGTAGGTGTTCAAATGGACGTTGGAGCGTAAACGATGAACTTTGGTCAAGTCGTGAACACCCGAGTCAAGAGCACGGAGTTATACCACTATATAATAATAATAATAATATATATATTAATAAAAAAAAAAAGAAAACTAAATGGTGACTTACAAAAGTCACGAGCTTTTGGGCCCAAACCCAATATTTGGAGGGCAAACAACATAAATGCTTGGAGGAGGGGTTGGACTTGGAGGTGAACAAAAAAAGTCAGCCGCATATATTATAGAATTTCATTCAACAGAGTGGAGATAATATTCATTAATTCGACATTGGAGGTTTGAAATCGCACGGACCATACAGAGGCTGCCAGTTGAACGAGCAATAGAGGAGAAGGTCTCGGGTGCACTAAAGATATATTATTCGAAAACCCGGGGGTTTGTTTTATTGTTTTTTTATTTTTAGAGACATGTTTATCATTGTTTTTCGAGACTTTGAAACTATGTTTCTGATTATAACTATGAACTAGACTTTTATGGTTGCTTAGGTTTATGAACTAGACACGTAATTTGTAGTATTTAATGATTTTTGGTTTTTAATTTGATGTTTAGAATTACATGATTTTAAGTTCATTGTTGGATTTGATATATGTGTGTTGGTATTGATTTTATTTGAAGTTTGTTTATTGGTTTTGTGGAACTAGGCATGTAGAGATACCCCCTAGGTCTTGAAATCAATCTAGTTCGTCAACTTAGGTTAGCGTGCTAGTATTTGGAGTTGGAGTACGACACAAGTATAACAAACTAATATAATAAATTAACTAAGACGTGCAGTCCATTCTTGAGGGTGAGAAATCTAACTCGAGTTTGCTAGGTAACTAACTAGGCATTGTTCGGTAGTTGGCAAGCGCTAGGGCGGGAGTCGCTACTTGTCCGTGTTTAGAGTTTTCCTAGGTTTTCTTCAGTAGAGTTTAAGTCTGCTTCATAGTTTGAGGGTTTTAATCCAGGAGAGGTTTTAATCTGATTTCTGTGGGATTTTGGTACGCTAGGGCGATCCGGATCCATGTTAGCATTTCTACACTTGTCCCGCCTTAAGTCTAGTGAGCCATCCTTGACAGGAGGTTTATTAGGTAAGAATAGGGTCTCAAGTTAATTACCAGATTCAGGATTTATTGCTAGTGTCTAGGGATTTTACCTAAGTAACCAGCCTTCTTCCTATCTGATTTCTCCAAGTTCCTATAAGCAGTTGAGGTTATTTTGTTTATAATTAGTTCCTTCTAAGTTTATAATTATTAGTTTAACCCCCCATTTAAGTATATATTTATTTAGGCTAGTATTCGGTATAGGTTGTGATCTAGAGTTGCATTCGCGTCTTTGGGTTCGATACTCGGTCTTATCTGTTTACTGCTTTGCGACCGGTACACTTGCCGTGCGTGTGTAGTTTTTAGGTGAGTCGTTTTAATTAGAACTTGTGTTATATATATATATATACACATTTACACACATCAATACACTACAAATATAGAAGTACAATGTTATGTTAAATATGTTGATGCTTTATTCATTTTTATACATCAATAGCAATGTATAGACTACAAATATTTAGTGATATTTGAATAACATGTGTATTCCTTACTTTTAAATTTTAATAAAATATTTCTATTATAATTTTTATAGATTTTACCACTCCAAATAATTGTTAATTGTTGAATCGCGTGTACACGCGGGCAATCACCTAGTTGACTAATATTAAAAAGCTAAAAGTTATTAATGTAATTTAAAATAATAATTATGATTATAGGGGGTTATAATGAACAGAGGAGGGATTTAAAAAAAAATCTTGAGAAAATATGGAGAAAAATGAAAACTAAAGAAGATGGTGAGGAGAAAAAAAATTGAAGAAGTAAGAATCAAATGACATGTGACAAGTGTAAATTTAGTTTATTAGTTGTTATAGATATAGATAAATAAAATAAACTTACTAAAACATAATTTAAAGGAGCACGTGACGTAGTAAAGACGAAGATCTAATATAACATGGGAGCACGTGACAAGAGTTGCCTACCTCAGGAGGCTTAAGATTATTCTTTCCCGAGTTCCCTTCACTCGGCTTTATCTAGCCACGTCTCTTATAACGTGGGTCATATACCAAGTTACAAGATTCCCTAGATTTTTTTTTTTTTAGAGAAAATTGCAATTTTCGTCCTTGTGGTTTGCCTAAACTAACAGGTTTAGCCCACGTTTAACATCCTGAGTACCTGAGGTTTGTTTTTCTAACACTTTATGTCCCTAAAACTAACAGTCGTTAGGCTTGTTTGTTAGTTTGTAGTGAAATGACTATTATACCCTTCAGTTTGTGGGTGAAATGACTTTATACCCTTCCATCATCTTCTCCAACCACCCCACCCACCCACCACCACCTGCAACACCACCACCACCACCCAACCGACTCCAATCTCCGGTCTTCTTCTCCGGACTTCTTACACCGGCCAGTCCCCTTTGCAAGTAACTTCCTCCAATATCCGGTTTATGTGTAACAGAGCAGATCAATAAACAAATTTGAATAGTATATATTATTTCTGCTAAAACAAAAGCTATCAATTAGTTAGTTTTCTACCCTATTGCACCTCTATACTATAGTTTTTTCATCACTAGTTCGACAACAATTAAACAAATAGCTTCAACATTTCATAAAAACCAAATAGCTACAATATAGTTTTTTCTGCACTGTGGTGAATGTTTCTGAACAGTGGGGATATTATTAACCTCTGCCCTATCAATATATTATCGGCTTTGGGGATATTATTTGTAACACCCCAACCGATGGCGGAAACATCGGGGTGCCACGTATTGATGATTGTTTTCAGTAGCACATGGTATAACATAAATTTTAAATAATTTATTCAAACATAAATATCCAAAATGTGAAATAATGTCTAAGAATTAAAATACATAATAGCAAATAGCAACTTCAATAACTTCAAATAAACTTCAAGAAAATCCTCATGCTAACTCAAGCCTCAGCTTCATTGTTACCTGAAACATGTTAATTTTGAAAGTATTTTGGGTCAACATAAGTTGGTGAGAATTACATAGGTTTTTGATGATAAAATGAATAAAATGTTGTGCAATTCATGTGTCATGTTAATCTAGCCCATATGTGAGAACATATTAGAAATAAATCGAGTGCATAATCAACCCTGCTGACTGTTATAAAATGATACATACCATACACTTATGGTCCCAATGAATATGTTATGCGATAACAAACACCCACGTAACCTTTGTAGGAGGCACGTATCCGGGTGGGATTGTCAGTCCAATAGATCTATCAATGTATACCGTCGGCTGATCAATGTTAATGATTATGCTAGAATGGTGCTTACTCTAATCATGCTCAAGACATAATGCAACATAGAAAACACATAGACACATTGATGATTGAATTGCAATGAAAATGTTATAACATGTTTCACCCCAAAAATGGTGATAAATAAAAGGGGCTATGTAAACTCACCTTAGCAAATGTTAACTTGTTGAAAAGATATGATAATTGTGTTGCCCAAAAAGATTCCAAATATTACCCTATAATTAGGTAATATGTAATAAGTCTAAGTCTAATTAACTAATATGTGTATCCTAGGGTTTCGATTTGGGGATAATCAATTGTTGAAATTTAAATTAAAATGTTTAATTAATAAAGGAAAATTGGATAATTAATGGAAGAAAGTCTTTTTATAAAATTTGGATTTTGAATGTACACATTAAAGTGTTTGAAGCAATAAAATAATTTTTATAAAATTATTTCATTTAAAATAGATTTTTAAATCTATTTATTTATAAATAGCCAATTATTAACTTTAATATTCAAAAATACTAAAATTAATGAATTCTTATTTTAAAAATCATATTTCTGTTCTAAATGATTAAAAATAATTTGTATAAAATTTTGGTACAAAAATGATAAAAATTGGATTTATTAGGAATTAATTATGATTAAATCTAACAAAAATTGATTAAAAATATAAAATAAATGATTTTACTGAATTAAAAATTATTTCAGTAAAGTTTAACTTTATAAAAAGTTAGGATAATTTTTAGGGAATTTAATAAAACTGTTTTGATATATAAATGGATTTTTATAAATATAATAGTATAAAAATGATTTAATTATTATAAATATTAAATAAATGAATTTCTGAAAAATAAAAATTACAAATAAAACTTTTATTACAGATTAAACAAATATAATTTTTTTAGAATTTATAAAATAGTTTTGGTATTTTAAAAAGAATTTAAATGATTAAAAGGATTAATATATTTATATAATTATTGTTTGCTTAAAAAGAAAAGAAAAGAAAAGAACACAAAAACCGGTCAGAGCCGGGACTCGAACCCGGGTGACCTCTGAAGAGGACCAGAGTCACAACCACTTGGCCTAGGCCGGTGGTTGTGAGATCTTTAGTTTAAAAATAAATAAATACGTTATGCCTGATTCAGTTTATCCCCAAATTAAACACGATGAACCCTAGAATTACAATTGAATGATTCAGACAACATTAGCCCGATTAATGTTAGGGCTATTGTTGTCTGATAGCCGATGAATAAAACCCACAAACATAATCGTACTCACAGTGATGGACTGATGATAATAGACGGGTCAAAGAGAAAGTCAAACAACGAACTCGCTAATCAAATTCAGAGTGTAATAGAAAGAATTGGAGGTTGAGAGAGTATTGTGAGCGAGTTGTCAAGGTCCAGAATGCATCAATTTATACAGAGGGTTAGGGTTAATGTTAATTGGAAGGTTTGACTTATAATTGAATACATACGCGTCTAATAGATTAATAGGTCAACGATTGATGTGTTATGACGTGTAATCGTGTTGTATTGGGCCGGTTATTACCTAAATTTACCAAAGATAGGACAATTACGCGTTAAAACTTTGGATTGATCATCAAGAAATCCCACAGTTGACTTTCCTTGTCAACTGTGAGGATTTAACACGCGTATAAGATTAATATGTATCCGGGTTTATCACAAGGAAATGGCTAGCCCAGTTGGTTGTGCACATGAGTGTGTTTGGCCCGGCCTTTGGCGCGGGTTCGATTCCCGGCCAAGGCTATTATTTTTTTTTGATATATTTAAACAACTACACACATATATATAATATTATATATAGTATTAGGGTTCCATAATCGCGACAAAAATAATAAATGCGAAGTATAAAATGAAACTTGACGTTTTTATTAATGTCGATGCGTAACGTACAAGTATTAATGCGTAATGTTACAGTCTCCCCTACTTTTAGGAACTTCGTCCCGAAGTTGGAGTTGGAGAGTCTGGTGGAAAAAGATGTGGATACTTCGACTTCATCTGGTCCTTACGTTCCCAAGTGAACTCTGGGCCTCGTTTAGATTCCCAACGAACCTTAACGATCGGAATACGACTGCGCTTGAGTTTCTTGACTCCAGTGTCAACAATCTCGACGGGTTTCTCGATAATGTGCATGCTTTCATCGATTTGCACATCCTCAAGAGGAACATGAAGGTTCTCATCTGCTAAGCATTTCTTGAGGTTCGAAACATGGAAGGTCGGATGAACATTGCTTAGCTCAGGTGGAAGATCAAGCTTGTAAGCCACTTTTCCAACTCTGTCAAGAATTTTGAAGGGGCCTACGTAACGAGGAGCTAGTTTTCCCTTTCTACCGAAACGAATAACTCCTTTCCAAGGGGATACCTTAAGTAGCACAAGGTCCCCAACATGAAATTCCAAGGGTTTACGACGTTTATCAGCATAACTCTTTTGGCGACTTCTAGCCTTGAGAAGATTGTCCTGAATAAGCTGGATTTTGTCTGTGGTTTCCTGGATTAGTTCGGGTCCAGTAATACGAGTTTCACCAACCTCAGTCCAACAGACAGGAGAACGACATTTCCGACCATAGAGTGCCTCAAAAGGAGCCATGTTAATGCTGGCGTGATAACTGTTGTTGTATGAAAACTCAACCAAAGGAAGATGAGAATCCCATGCGCCACCAAAATCGATGACACACGCCCTGAGCATGTCCTCAAGTGTCTGGATGGTTCGTTCAGTCTGACCATCCGTTTGAGGGTGATAAGCAGTGCTCAGGTTCAACTTGGTACCCAAAGCATCTTGTAGAGATTCCCAAAAGTGAGAGGTGAAACGACCGTCGCGATCAGAAATAATGTCCAAAGGTATACCGTGACGACATACGATTTCACTTACGTACATCTTTGCCAACCTTTCCACAGAATACTTCTCACGAATAGGTAGAAAGTGAGCTGACTTGGTCAAACGATCGACGATTACCCAAATACTGTCAAAACCTTTGGGTGTGCGAGGGAGTTTGGTGATGAAATCCATAGCTATGCTCTCCCATTTCCAGACAGGAATCTCTGGTTGTTCAAGCATACCAGATGGTCGTTGATGTTCAGCCTTAACCTTGGAACAAGTGAGGCATTTTGCAACGAATAGAGCAATGTCTTTCTTCATACCAGGCCACCAATAAGAATAACGAAGATCTTGGTACATCTTGTCAGCTCCAGGATGAATAGAATAACGAGACTTATGAGCCTCGTTCATGAGAAAAGTACGAAGATCATCACGGTCGGGAATCCACAGTCGGTTAAGGAAATAAAGGAGACCATCGGGTTTGGTTTCAAGTTGAGTTTCAGCACCACAAGACATTTCATCGTACATGTTACCTTGGGTGACTGATGTGTGTTGAGCCTGGAGAATGCGATCTTGAAGATCAGTACGAACTCTCGCACATTGGAGTTTGACACGCTCTTTACGACTAAGTGCGTCGGCCACAACATTCGCCTTGCCAGGATGGTAGCGAATTTCGCAATCATAGTCGTTAAGTAATTCAACCCAACGTCGTTGCCTCATGTTAAGATTCTTTTGATCGAAGACATGTTGGAGACTTTTGTGGTCCGTGAACACCACACATTTGGTCCCATACAGATAATGTCTCCAAATCTTGAGTGCAAAGACAACAGCGCCCAATTCAAGATCATGGGTGGTATAATTTTTCTCGTGAGTCTTGAGTTGTCGAGACGCATAAGCAATAACCTTTCCTCGTTGCATGAGAACACAACCAAGACCTTGGTTCGATGCATCACAGTAGACCACGAAATCATCATTACCATCAGGTAGAGATAAGACAGGAGCTTCACAGAGTTTCAGCTTAAGAGTTTCAAACGCTTCCTCTTGCTTAGGTCCCCACTCATAGGGTTTACCCTTGTGAGCTAAGGTAGTAAGAGGAACAGCGATCTTGGAGAAATTGGCGATGAATCGACGATAATAACCAGCCAACCCAAGAAAAGAACGGACTTCCGTTGGAGTGGTAGGAACACTCCAATTCTTCACAGCTTCGATTTTTGCAGGATCAACATGAATTCCGTTCATATCAATGACATGTCCCAAAAATTGAACTTCCTTAAGCCAAAATTCACATTTTGAGAACTTGGCGTATAGTTGTTCTTTCTTTAGGAGACTCAAGATAGAGTGAAGATGTTGCTCATGATCGGATTTTGATTTAGAGTAAATCAAAATATCATCGATGAAAACGATCACGAATTTGTCGAGATAGGGTCTACAAACCCGATTCATCAAATCCATAAATACTGCGGGAGCATTGGTCAACCCGAAAGGCATGACCATGAATTCATAGTGACCGTAGCGAGTGCGAAAAGCCGTCTTGGGAATATCTTCATCGTGGACTCTAAGCTGATGATAACCAGAACGGAGATCAATCTTCGAGAAGTGGGTTGCTCCTTGAAGTTGATCGAAGAGATCGTCAATCCTAGGAAGTGGATAACGATTCTTGATGGTGAGTTTGTTGAGTTCACGGTAGTCAATACACATCCGAAGAGAACCATCCTTCTTTTTAACGAATAAGACAGGGGCTCCCCATGGAGAAGAACTAGGGCGAATGAACCCTTTATCAGAAAGTTCCTGTAATTGACTAGCAAGTTCTTGCATCTCAGAGGGTGCAAGACGATAAGGAGCTTTAGCAATAGGATTAGCACCAGGAACAAGATCAATACGAAACTCCACTTGTCGAGCAGGAGGCAAACCAGGTAAATCCTCTGGAAAGACTTCAGGATAGTCTCGAATAATAGGAATGTCTTGGATACTTTTGCCTTTGTCCTTCTTCTCTATCACGTTAGCTAAGAAGGCTGTATACCCCTTTCGTAAGTACTTTTGGGCAGTAGTACAAGACATAAGCTTAAGCTCGCCACAGGGTTTCTCACCATAGATCTTCAAAATCTCACCAGATTCGAGAGGAATGCGTATGACTTTCTCGAAGCACAGAATTTCGGCACGATGAGTTGACAACCAGTCCATGCCTACTATAATATCAAAACTACCAAGATGCATGGGGATGAGATCGATAGGGAAGGTATGATCATCGAGATTCAACAAGCAGTTACGAATAATAGAGCCGATCGAAATAGACTTCCCGTTAGCTACCTCTACCACGAAAGGGTCTTCTAGATTAGTGTGGGGTAAGTTAAGTAAAGGTTCAAACTTCAGTGACACGAATGACTTATCAGCTCCTGAATCAAATAATATGGATGCATAGTGGTTATTAATGAGAAACGTACCATTCACCACTTCGTTGTTGTCACGAGCCTGGTTAGCGTTGAGATTGTAGGCGCGACCCGAGCACCTTGGTTCTGGTTGCGGTTCTGGTTTTGGTTTTGGTTTTGGTTTTGGTTCTGATTTTGGTTTTGGTTACGGTTACGATTAGGGCAGTTGTTGATGTAGTGATTGGGGTTACCACACTCGTAGCATTGACCACGAGTAGGCCTGTTGTTTTGTTGGTTGGGAGCTGGGTTGTTGTTGTCTTGGGCAGCAGGAGATCGACAGACGTTCACCAGATGACCATATCTTTGACACTTAGTACAAAATCGACATGGCACCTGTGTGGGATGGTGGTACTTGCAGGTGTTGCACAAAGGGTGAGGTCCGGTGTATGGTTTCTTGGCTGGGTTTTTGGCAGCAGGTGGAGTAGCAGCAACCATATAGTTTCTAGCCTTACGCTTCTTGTTGCTTAAGGTCTCGGGCTTGACTTCAATTGCAGGCTGTGGAGTGTCTTTGGCAACCGTCTTCTTAGTGCCCTTGCGAACGAGAGTACCGTTCTTCACATGATTATCAGTAAGAGTGGCCGCTAGACGTTTGGCCTCTTCCAGAGTTGCAGGATTTCTACCCCAAACGGTGTCCTGGATTTGCATAGGCAGACCACCGATGTACTTCTCGATGGCTACCGACAGAGGAGTAACCTTGTGTGGCAACAGTAAGCTAAGCTCATGAAAGCGGGTGTTGTAGGCAAGATTTTCCCCACTATCTTGAGCCAAGGTGTGGAACTCATCCTCAAGCTTTTTGACTTCATTGCGAGGACAGAACTCCTCTTTCATGATCTCTTTGACTTGGTCCCATGTCATAGCAAGAGCAACCTCGGCCCCACGAGTACGCTTTTCTTCATTCCACCATGTGAGTGCTCGTTTATGGAGAACACTCATGGCGTAACGAACCTTGAAATTGTTGGGGCACTCACTGTTGATGAAGGTATTTTCAATACCCTCAAACCATTGGAGAAGTCCAGTAGCTCCTTCTTCACCGCTGAACTTTGGAGGGTTACAAGAGTTGAAATGTTTAAGGGTGCAAGCTTGGGGTCCATTACATTGCCATTGCCATTTCCGTTCCCATTGTTGTGACCATTCCCGTTGCCGTTCAATTGGATGACCTGAGCAAGTAAATTGGGAACCAGAGTTGCGATTTGCTGCGCCATTTGTTGAGAAATGATCGCAGCCAGTTGAGCATCGACCCCATTAGTGTTGTGACCAGGACCTTGTTCATGACCATGGTTGTCACTACCTTCATCGTGGTTCTCACCAGTGCTGTTGCGAGTGCTGCGACGAGGAGGCATGATCTGTAATAGACACAATGAAATGAATGAGAGTTTATATAGGGAATGTAATCATTTATTCATTAATTAAAACGAATAAACGAAAACGTTGACTTATCAAAGATTCTAAATTCTAATAACATATGAAGACATGCTTTAGCCTATAAGTGAACACTCATCCCGAGAATTCCCAGGTAGGCATCCGGGTCCCTCGTCTGATTGGGATATATGCGCAATGCCAGCCTAGACAGAAGACTCAGAATACAGGCGTTCACCCTTCCAGATTGCACGTGTTCGTTATTAAAATCTAGAACTTCGACGAGATCTCAAGGGGGTTCAGGTTAAACCTGAGGATTTTGTCCTATAAATCTAATGGTGGATCAGGATTGCAGCAGACAATTAAGAGTAGTCACATGTAGGTTTAAGGCATAGGATAAGGATAGGATTAGGGAAGCAATTAGGGTTACAAGTAGGAGAAGCAAGTACTGTTTTAATCCCTAAGGTTATAGTCTAGATTATTTCTAATAACCTAATTCCCTATAACCAAGGCTCTGATACCAATCTGTAACACCCCAACCGATGGCGGAAACATCGGGGTGCCACGTATTGATGATTGTTTTCAGTAGCACATGGTATAACATAAATTTTAAATAATTTATTCAAACATAAATATCCAAAATGTGAAATAATGTCTAAGAATTCAAATACATAATAGCAAATAGCAACTTCAATAACTTCAAATAAACTTCAAGAAAATCCTCATGCTAACTCAAGCCTCAGCTTCATTGTTACCTGAAACATGTTAATTTTGAAAGTATTTTGGGTCAACATAAGTTGGTGAGAATTACATAGGTTTTTGATGATAAAATGAATAAAATGTTGTGCAATTCATGTGTCATGTTAATCTAGCCCATATGTGAGAACATATTAGAAATAAATCGAGTGCATAATCAACCCTGCTGACTGTTATAAAATGATACATACCATACACTTATGGTCCCAATGAATATGTTATGCGATAACAAACACCCACGTAACCTTTGTAGGAGGCACGTATCCGGGTGGGATTGTCAGTCCAATAGATCTATCAATGTATACCGTCGGCTGATCAATGTTAATGATTATGCTAGAATGATGCTTACTCTAATCATGCTCAAGACATAATGCAACATAGAAAACACATAGACACATTGATGATTGAATTGCAATGAAAATGTTATAACATGTTTCACCCCAAAAATGGTGATAAATAAAAGGGGCTATGTAAACTCACCTTAGCAAATGTTAACTTGTTGAAAAGATATGATAATTGTGTTGCCCAAAAAGATTCCAAATATTACCCTATAATTAGGTAATATGTAATAAGTCTAAGTCTAATTAACTAATATGTGTATCCTAGGGTTTCGATTTGGGGATAATCAATTGTTGAAATTTAAATTAAAATGTTTAATTAATAAAGGAAAATTGGATAATTAATGGAAGAAAGTCTTTTTATAAAATTTGGATTTTGAATGTACACATTAAAGTGTTTGAAGCAATAAAATAATTTTTATAAAATTATTTCATTTAAAATAGATTTTTAAATCTATTTATTTATAAATAGCCAATTATTAACTTTAATATTCAAAAATACTAAAATTAATGAATTCTTATTTTAAAAATCATATTTCTGTTCTAAATGATTAAAAATAATTTGTATAAAATTTTGGTACAAAAATGATAAAAATTGGATTTATTAGGAATTAATTATGATTAAATCTAACAAAAATTGATTAAAAATATAAAATAAATGATTTTACTGAATTAAAAATTATTTCAGTAAAGTTTAACTTTATAAAAAGTTAGGATAATTTTTGGGGAATTTAATAAAACTGTTTTGATATATAAATTTTTTTTTTTTTTTTTTTCATATGATCATTGTTTCTTTATTAAAACAAAATACGGAAGTTACATCATAATAGCTGGTAGACGGGCAACAAGCTGCGCCGCCACCCCTTTTTGAATTGCAAATCCTAGTCTACTAAAGACAAAACCTTGCCCCCCTGGGGATGAAACATTGCTGTGGACAACCCGTTGAACCCTGGTCAAGAAACGAATAGCTTCTGGCGCCAGAGAGCCAAAGGTGTCGAAAGCCAGAGGGATAAAGGACATGTTGGTTATCTGCACAAGCTTTAGCATGTTTATCTACTTTCTTTGATTCCGCCTTTCTTGATGCTTGCCCAGCTACGAACCCTGTTTCCCGTAACCCAACCAGCGGAGATACCCCGGTGAGGTCCACACATGCATGTTTCCCTCTCTCCCAACCAAAGACAAGCAGGTCTGCTGGTCGTAGGGTGGATCTCCCTTCCGTGGGGTCTGTGAGGAAGTTTACAGGGGCCTCCTTTTTGGCAGAGATCCCAGCTCTTCTCAAGATATCCCACAAAACATCCCTCACCCAGTCATGCCGATATTTGAAACCAGGGAGCTCCTTGCAATGAATTGCATGCTCCCCGTATTTATCCATGCAGGTTTTACGGCAGATGGGGCATGTTTCATCTTCCGGGTACATAGGGATCATCAATCGGTACTTGAGTATAGCCCTGTACTCTACTGCAGACATGCATTGACCCAAACCCTCAATCGGGATAACGGTCAAAAAATCCTGAGCATGAGGGCCCTTTAGGCATTCAATCACCGCCTTCTGGCGAGTGGACAACTCAAAAACTTCTCCCAGGCTCTGAGCAGTTTTGCTAAAAAGAGCATTCGCCAAAGTTTTTTGTGGCTTTGGGGGGGCGGTGTCCTTGTTAGAAAAACCGCCAATATCAAAATCCGGGAGATAGACATTTAAGCGTTCGAGCGCCTGTTGATAGTCTGGGTCTAGTCCAATGACCCCACTGTTTCGGAGGATATGATCCTGAAGTTTCCAAGACTGAGCTCTGGACGCCACAAAGGCATAGACCCCAACATCTCGAGCTGAAAGGAGCCCCAAACCACCTAAACGCATCGGCAAGGATGCCAAGCGCCACTGGAGGTCCCCAAAGAAGGGGCCGCCACACACAACTATATCTTCAATAGCTTCGCGGAGACCATCATCAAAAAGGGATACCGCATCCACCATGAAATGGGGTTGGCAAGTTCGTAACCCAAAAAGTAACTTAGCGACTCCCATGCATGACCTGAGCAGCAGGAGTTCACTCTGGGGATCTCTAAGGCGGGGCAGTAGTTTCATGAGGGCAACCGCACTCGTAGCTCGCCGCCCTGCCAACTCCCCGATAAAGGAAGGATCTCGGCTAACAGCCCCACCAAGGAGCTTAACCCCTTTCTTAGGTCTACCAATCCCTGTCGGGAAAAGCCCTTCCTGGCTTTTCAACCCGTCACATGTCGGCCAAAAGACCTCTGTTTTCTTAATATTGAGATGAAGCCCCAGAGATGGCCCATGCATGTTGATAATGTCTAAAGCCTTAGCAACCCCAGCTGCGTTGCCTATAATCGTCCCATCATCCAAATACCAAGCATGGAACGGGAGATTACAGTTTTCCTGAACCCGCATGATGAGAGGATGTAAGGCAAGAGCAAAGAGAAGGGGCCCCAAGGGATCTCCTTGCTGCACTCCGGTGGTAGCCCCAATACAATCATTACCAACGTACAGCCTAGCAGGCTGGGCGTAAAGGAACTGGACCCACGGATAGATAGACGGGCATCGCTGGTGAACCTCTTGAAGAAAGGCTGTGCGGTCAACCATGTTGAAGGCATTGGAAAAGTCTACTGTAAGCAGAGCCAAGGACCCATCCACATGAAAAGAATTCAGGAACCGGTTGGCACTGTGAAGCACCGCCTCTGCCCCATTTGGTACGCCTACTCCAAATTGAAAATCCCCTAGGTACTGGGCCATGTCTTTCCGAACCTTCTTCATTGCCACCTTAGAAACCAACCTCCGCCAAATGCCCCCCACAGCAATAGGCCGAATTCCATTATCGGGCTTCAATAAGGGGGTGAGGGGGGCCGAGGCAACAAACTCAGCAAGTGCCTTAGGGCAGGCCCCCCCAAGCCATAAGTTGACAACTTCAGTAATGGCCACGAGCAAGCCCGAGGAAGTCACCGAGCCTTCGCCACCCATAGCATCCAACAGGTGTTGGGCCCGTATCCCATCCCTACCGCAAGACGTCCCTTTAGGGAAAGATCGGATACATTTGAGCACACAATCCCCATCTACAGATAGAGCGGGTAGGGCGATAGGGTTGGACGGAAAAGATGGAGGCGGCACCACAGGGTGTTTATCAATGAGGGCTTGCGTGGTCGATTCACATAGAGGGGCAACCCCACTGGAGCACAGAACCTTAACCGCCGCCGTGAAATGCCCATCCCTGACTTTCGGAAGACATTGCTTTATATTCGGTTCCGTTTCATAGTCCTCTTCCCTTTTGACTTCTCCTCTAGATACCACCACATCCCCCACACTATCCAAGAGGGAAGAGACCAAGACCGCAAACCCAGACCCATCTTTCCATACTGCAAGCGCTTGCATTATGCTACTACACTGCAGAGATTTCCTGTTCCCAGATCTTCGCTCTTGCCTGGAGGACGGTCTGACCACCCTCAAGGTTAACCGCGGGAGCAATAGCAATTGGACCCAATTTTCAACCGAGCCTGGCGACGCCACCACTTTACGTAAGGCACTTGTTAACACTTGAGCAAACGTCAGACGACAACTGGGGGGAATGCTTTTAAATATAATAGTATAAAAATGATTTAATTATTATAAATATTAAATAAATGAATTTCTGAAAAATAAAAATTACAAATAAAACTTTTATTACAGATTAAACAAATATAATTTTTTTAGAATTTATAAAATAGTTTTGGTATTTTAAAAAGAATTTAAATGATTAAAAGGATTAATATATTTATATAATTATTGTTTGCTTAAAAAGAAAAGAAAAGAAAAGAACACAAAAACCAGTCAGAGCCGGGACTCGAACCCGGGTGACCTCTGAAGAGGACCAGAGTCACAACCACTTGGCCTAGGCCGGTGGTTGTGAGATCTTTAGTTTAAAAATAAATAAATACGTTATGCCTGATTCAGTTTATCCCCAAATTAAACACGATGAACCCTAGAATTACAATTGAATGATTCAGACAACATTAGCCCGATTAATGTTAGGGCTATTGTTGTCTGATAGCCGATGAATAAAACCCACAAACATAATCGTACTCACAGTGATGGACTGATGATAATAGACGGGTCAAAGAGAAAGTCAAACAACGAACTCGCTAATCAAATTCAGAGTGTAATAGAAAGAATTGGAGGTTGAGAGAGTATTGTGAGCGAGTTGTCAAGGTCCAGAATGCATCAATTTATACAGAGGGTTAGGGTTAATGTTAATTGGAAGGTTTGACTTATAATTGAATACATACGCGTCTAATAGATTAATAGGTCAACGATTGATGTGTTATGACGTGTAATCGTGTTGTATTGGGCCGGTTATTACCTAAATTTACCAAAGATAGGACAATTACGCGTTAAAACTTTGGATTGATCATCAAGAAATCCCACAGTTGACTTTCCTTGTCAACTGTGAGGATTTAACACGCGTATAAGATTAATATGTATCCGGGTTTATCACAAGGAAATGGCTAGCCCAGTTGGTTGTGCACATGAGTGTGTTTGGCCCGGCCTTTGGCGCGGGTTCGATTCCCGGCCAAGGCTATTATTTTTTTTTGATATATTTAAACAACTACACACATATATATAATATTATATATAGTATTAGGGTTCCATAATCGCGACAAAAATAATAAATGCGAAGTATAAAATGAAACTTGACGTTTTTATTAATGTCGATGCGTAACGTACAAGTATTAATGCGTAATGTTACATTATTAACCTCCTGTATCTGCGAGAACTTCTCCAGCCCAGAAAACACCTCGGCGGCGATGTGGCAGAGACCGTCGTTGGGGACGAGGGTGTAGATAGGGCGGCGGTTGGAGATACCGGCGTCGTTGTTGCAGAGACAGGGGAAGGGGATTTTGCGGGTTTGTGTAGCGTTAAATATGGTATCTTTTGGAGTGGTGATAGGGAGGTTGTGGGTGGCTAGAAGGGAACATAGGTTTTTGATTTGGAAGAGGGTGGTGGTGTTAGGGAGTTTGTAATTGTTGGTGTTAGGGAGTTTGTAGTTGTTGTTGTTGTTGTTGTTGTTGTTGTTGCTGTTGCTGTTGCTGGAGTGAAGGTGGTGTTGCAGGTGGTGGTGGTGATTGGTGTTGGAGGTGGTGTTGTAGGTGGTGGTTGGAGAAGATGGGGGTATATTAGTCAATTTACCTAAAAACTAACGGAACAACTAACGATGTTAGTCTCAGGGACGTAAAGTGTTAGAAAAACAAACCTCAGGTACTCAGGGTGTTAAGCGTGGGCTGAACCTGTTAGTTTAGGCAAACTACAGGGACGAAAACTGCAATTTTCTCTTTTTTTATTCAATATATAAATTTTTTTCGTTTACTTTCTGTTTACAAGGTGGAGGTTTATGTCAGTTTCTGAAAATGTGTTTTATGTATATTGTGTGACTGTAAATGTGATTTGTTCTTCGTTTATACGGTTTTGGTCATTTGTTTTGGTCATTGCATTTGGTCTCTGTTGTGGTCTTTGCATTTGTATAAAAAGCTCTGTTACAAATGAGTTTCGTAAATGTTTTGCATAGAAATTTTGTTAGTGTGTTTTTTTAAAACAAGTTGTATGTTGTGGTAATGGGGATCGGGAATGCTGTTTGACATTTAAACATCATAAATGTCAATATTATATGAAATCCAATAAATCAAATGGAAACACTGAAACATGAAGGGGTGTACAATAGCTTGTTTCTTTTGGATGGAGACTTCGTTACTGTGTAGAGTTTTATTTTTCCACATTATATTTTTTTTTTGGTTTAAACCTGTTTTATTAGGTGACAACTGAGTTTTGGTTAATACAGTTTTTGGGTCCTAATGTTTATATGCATTAAAAATAGTTGAATGTTTTTTAATTTTTTTGGGTAGTACATTGTTTTAGAAAAATAACATATTAAGTACTTGCCTTGACAACCACAATTAGTATGTGCTTGTGAATTTTTGTTTAAAAAATGTTTTGAAAGAAGGAAGTGGAAGTGGAAGTGGAAGGGAAAAGAGTAATTTTTTGGTGTTCTACACTAATTTTGGGTAATCAGATCTCATTATGATTGTTTTGATCATTTTTAAGTGTTTATAGGTTTATTGAATTGGATTTTTGTTAGCATTCTTTGCTAATGGCATGTTTTTTGTTGATGCAGGTACCAAAGTGTTTCAAGTACTGTTTTTGAGATAGCGCGTAAAGTAATGCGGCTATAACGGTTTGGTTTAAGGATTATGGCATTTTGCGTTATTATGTTTTCTGTTGTTAATGTCGTTTTGTATGCTGTTTGTTTAGGCTAGATATTCGATTCTGTTATGTATTTGTAATCTAATTGTGTAGGCTGTTTCTTTAGGTATGTTATTACTGATTGGAGAAAACAGTTTGAAGTATATTATATGTTTTTTTAGAGATAATGCGTAAAGTAGCGCAGGTTGCGTCGTCGTTATAAAACGTCCCTTTCAGCCGGTATAAAAAACCCTGTTCTTGAACATATTGGTGGTCAACATTAGGAAGCGCATTGTTACACCGATTTGCTAATGAGTAGTTTTCTTACCTAGGCAGTTTATACCTGACCCGTTTGAGTTTATGAAGTAACAAATTGACTTTCTGTGTTGACTTTCTACTGTGACTTTTATAGTTAAGTTTCTGAATTTGACTTTCTGAAGTCAGAATTTGACTTTCTGGACTCACATCGCAGGACACAAGATGAGTAATGAGTATAAGTGTCAGTTTATTGCAATTACCTCACCATTAGGAAGCGCATTGTTACGCCGATTTTATACTTTGTCATTTATAAATGGGCTGACGGGTTAATTTGTTTTTTTTTTAACTTATTTCAAACAAGTCAAATGAAACAACAAACTTTATATAATACTAACCAAAACGAACACTAAGTGACCACCGGTTTTTCTAACGGTTTCTAAAGAGTTTAGAAACACCTACATGCCCATAACATACATTGCGACTAAAACGCCTATGTGTCTTAAGTGACTAAACGCATGTTCATTTAGATGCTTGGTGTCCATAATAAAACGCAGTCTAATAGGTTAGATGGTGATGTTGCAGCAGCCTGCACAGCTGTTGTTGCAATAAAGCGGCGTGTGGGTTTTGCAAAAGAGGCAGTGTAAAAAAAACGCGCAGCTGCTGTTCAGATCACAGTTATGGCAGCCTAAAAAACATGGTTAGTACATAGAAACAACACGTAGATGTAGGGTGGGGAAGACCTGCCACGCAGGTGTGAACATGATACGTGCCCATTCTTTGGAATTTCCATCATCCATGCACACGTTTACTAAAGTATTTAGTGGGTTTAGTTGTTTGAGTCATGCATAGTGGGTAGAGTAGTTATTTGATCATTTGATGCTTTAGTTTTTATTCAGTACATTCATGTAAGGCTATATATATATATATATATATATATATATATATATAGGGGAAGGATATTATGAAAACCCACTCTTAGAGTGAAAACCGTGGAAACTCTAACTTCCCAAACTTTTTAGGGCCTGAAAATTTTAGGGCATGTAGTATACATAATTCTAAGCATTTTGAGCCAAAAAAACCAAAAAAGCGCCGAGCGGTTTTTTTTTTAAAAAAAAAATAAAGTTTTCGGGTAACACATGTTACACGAAAATTACACATGTTATTTCTGTAACATGTGTTACCCAGAAACGGTTTTTTTTTTTTTTTTTAAAAAAAACCGCTCGGCGCTTTTTTGGTTTTTTTGGCTCAAAATTCTTAGAATCATGTATATTACATGCCCTAAAATTTTCATAAAAAAAAAACATCGGGAAGTTAGAGTTTCCACAGTTTTCACTCTAAAATGGGTTTTCTCTATATACTTACACTATATATATATATATATATATATATATATATATATATATATATAGTCACAAGTTGCTTTATTAAATATATGAATGAAATATAGAAAATTGCTCCAAACGAGTGTCTCTATTCTTGTCTAATTCTTGGGAGTTTGTAGGTTTTCTCCGTAAACCTATTAGAACATGTGTGCTACAACTGTTCATGGAAGTTCAAAACATAATGGGTACAATGCGTAAAAAAAAATTAGTCATACATCAGATCTATTTTTGCTGAATAAGATTAAAATGGTTTAGATGCGTACCAAAAATGGCTGCTGACAATCAAAATGGTACAGTTGAGTACCAAAAATGGTTGTGCACCTGCTGTTCCGTCGATGCGTAATAACTAAGGTTGCCCACTTATTGTTATCACACACATCCCTTGCATATATTATAGAAAACACTTGTGACTTTCTGAAATTACATCGCGAGGCACAAGACGAGTAATCAGTATAGGTGCCATTTTACTTCAGTTATCTCAACATTAGGAAGCACATTGTTACATGAAATGAGACTAGGGTGCTGTGCAGGTGATGGCGTTTCAAGGAAGAAGATTTTTATTTTTAGTTCTATTTTTCCAGGATATTTTTTTGGTTGGTAAATAAAAAAAGTTGTTTACATTGTAAATAAAAAAGTTGTTTACATTGTATATTTCAGCAGGCACGGCATGGTTGGGGTGTGGTAGGACCAACGAGTAGGTGTTTCGGGTCTTATTTTCTTTAGATGTGTTTAAGGCGCATTGGGTGTATATGTTGTAATACGTAGGTTGTGGACAACCGTTTTTAGTGTCAACAGACAGGAGGTAGAAACTGTACGGTTAGACATTAAGGTTTTGTTTAGTGTTTTGTATGACTTCATATCATTAGATTTGCAAAAGAAACAAATGTTGATGGGTTTACATTAGGTATTATGGCGGGGGGGGGGGGGGGGTAGTGTGCAGGTGATGGTGTTTCAATGAAGAGGAACTATATTTTTGTTTATACTCTTTCACGACACCTTTCTTGCGGATGATGGAAAAGGCCAGCCATGTTTTCTTTAGGATTATTTTGTTTAGAGAAGAACATTGTGCCTTTGTTGTTTTGTTGGTTGACTGTCTGCGTTGTGAGGGGCTGGTAGATCAAATTACTTTTCTTTCTAACTGAAAAAAAGTTTTTATAGGAAATTAATTTATGAACTGAAACGGCTGATGTGTATTGTTTACATATTTCAGCAGGGGTGATTCACAATAGGCGTTTACATGTTTAGGGATAGTATAGAAAGAAATGTTTGAATATATTTTTTTTGGTGTTTCAGCAGGCTACAAAGTTGTATGGAAATAGTGTGTTATGGGGTTGGAAAGTCACAGTAGGTGTATGGATGTTTATGAATGGCTCGCACAACCATATGCAACAAAATTACAGCCAAGCCAGTCCAATTTACAATCAGCAAAAACTTGATTTGTGTAAATGTATATATATAAATAACACAAGTTATAATTAAACGACTCACCTAAAAACTACACACACACGGAAAGTGTACCGGTTGCAAAGCAGTAAACAGATAAGACCGAGTATCGAACCCAAAGACGTGAATGCCACTCTAGATCACAACCTATACCGAATACTAGCCTAAATAAATATATACTTATGTGGGGGGTTAAACTAATGATTATAAACTTAGAAGAAACTAAATATTAATAAAATAACCTCAACTGCTTATACGAAACTAGGAACTTGGAGAAACCAGATAGGAAGAAGGCTGGTTACTTAGGTAAAATCCCTAGACACTAGCAATAAATCCTGAATCTGGTAATTAACTTGAGACCCTATTCTCATCTAACTACTCTCCTCCTGCAGGTAAGGCTAGCAAGCTAGAATCAAGGCGGGACAAGTGTAGAAATGCTAAGATGGATCTGGATCGCCCTAGCGTACCAAAATCACACAGAAATCAGATTAAAACCTCTGCTGGATTGAAACCCTCAAACTATGAAGAAGACTTAAACTTTACTGAAGAAAACCTAGGAAAACTCTAAACACGGACAAGTAACGACTCCCGCCCTAGCGCTTGTCAACTACCGAACAATGCCTAGTTACTATGATGTTAAGTTTTCACAGGCAATTTGATCTAAACTCTATAGTTGGTGGATTTTTATCTTTTCATGTGACGTAGTAAACCATAAATAATTTCTAACTCTTTAAAAAGAAAATAAACAGATTATACTTTTTTTCTGAACGCAAAGATAATCTATACATATAATAAAGACTGAATTACAAGTTTTGTCCTTTAGGTTTGTACCAGATTGCAAGGCATGTCCTTTAACTTTAAAATTGATTGGTTTAGTCCTTTATCTTTTAAAATCTTACACGTTATGTCCTTTATGGCTAACTTGGTTAGTTTTCTTCGATAAGTTTGGTCATGTGACCTGCACGTGAGTGCATAATAGTAAAATCACCCTCTTATCTTCTTCCCCAATTTATATATAGATCATAAACCTAACACCCATTTCAATCAACAAATGGTATGCAGCCACCCTCCACCACCACCTGCCACCACCAGCCACCACCTGCCACCACCTGCACGAATCTCAACACCAGACCGCCACCACAGTAATGAGACTGGAAATGTGGAAGTTAATGAATTAAAGGAAATGAAGGCTACAATTTCTAATTTAGAAAAAGAACTTACAGAAAAGAATCGAAATCCAAACCATCAGACCTCCCACCGCCATAACCAACTACCACCCATCAACCTTAATCGAGACCGAAATCCAAACCATCGGACCTCCCACCGCCTTGCACCACCTTAAGACGACCACCACCACCCGATTTGGGCTTGAAACCAAGTGTCGCCACCACCATAAGGTGGGTGGTGGTTGGCCGCCGCTGTAACAGAGGGAGGAGGGAGAGAGACGAGGTGAGAGAGAGGGGAGAGAGAGGGTGACGGGTTTGAGAGCAAAAGAACATCGCCTTGCACCACCATAAGGTGGGTGGTGGCCAGCTGCCGCTGTAACAGAGGGAGGAGGGAGAGAGACGAGGTATGAGAGAGGGGAGAGAGAGGGTGACGGGTTAGAGAGCAAAAGAACAAGGTCTTGATCTTGATTGCATACCATTTGTTGATTGAAATGGGTGTTAGGGTTTATGATAAATTGGGGAAGAAGATAAGAGGGTGATTTTACTATTATGCACTCACGTGCAGGTCACATGACCAAACTTAACGGAGAAAACTAACCAAGTTAGCCATAAAGGACATAACGTGTAAGATTTTAAAAGATAAAGGACTAAATCAATCAATTTTAAAGTTAAAGGACATGCCTTGCAATCTGGTACAAACCTAAAGGACAAAACTTGTAATTCAGTCTATAATAAACAAAAGCCATTTTTGACACATGTCACTCCCACAATTCACCTTCCCTCCTATCTCCTCCCATGTGGGAGTGACATGTGTCAAAAATAGTTTTGAGTTAGGATGAATTCTCGAGTGCTCTTAAGGATGCACATGGGAGGAATTCTGAGGTTAATTATCATCTGTTTTTTTTCCTTTTCTTAGGTTAATTGTTGAATGGACAACAATACAAATTGTGAGCAGCAAATTTTTTCAGTTCAGTTGATAATTTTAATTTTTTTCTGATTTGTGTTTTTTTTTTCTGATTTGTGTTTGTTTTTCTACTTCAAGGTATTATGCGGTACATGTGGGCAGCTTTGAGAGGCCTCCGGTTTTTTATCAATTGGCTTTAATCGCCGCCACACTTTTAAAGGTTGTAAGCAGGTGTGCTCCTTCGTTTCCACATGGATTTTGTTAATTAAATCGTTTATAATATTTACTATTTTAATGGTTTATTCGTTTATCAGTTGAGGGTGCAACATCTGTCAAGTGGCCCCCCGATTTTCTATTACCGTGCATTTACTCCAGAGAGGCTTGCCTCTTGTGGAGGGTGCAACATCTGTCAAGTGGCAGGTGGCGGGAAATTTTCCGGGTGGAAGCCTTAGTGCCCCTTATGCGCAGCCTCGACTCGCTTGTGGGCCGGCCACTCTCTCGTCAGCGTGGACCCGGTTAACACAACATAGTCTGACCATTGTAGAGTGGCTAGGGGATCCCCTTCTGGGGGGTTGTGATGATCTCTTCCACAACATAGAAAAATCACCTTTCAAAAAAAAAAAAAAAAACTCTCCAATTAATACATTAATTGATCCTATTAATTGTGTTATATTATTATAATATTAGTTTAACTTATATTGGTAATCAATTAAATATCAAATTTTGAATTTGACAAAATTAATAATATAAAAAATATATTATTTTAATTATTAATTATAATACAACTTTATGAATGAAATTGTCCATACCGAACAAATACATAAAGTTACTCATTGTCCATACCGAAAAAATTGCAATATTTTCGTCAGATTTAAAAAAATAATGAAAAATAATCAATTCTTAATTTATGATCAAAATAAATAATATGCCGAAAATAAACAATTAATCCGTAATAAATATATAAATAAATATAAAATTAACAACTTTAATGATTACTAAAAATGTCATTCCTCATTTAATTCCTTCTTCATTGTTGTTATTTTAGAATTAATTAAAACACATTGTTTTCTAACTTAGTGTAAGTCTCTCTTTATGTCTGCTCTGTAATTTGTGTCATATTCATTGAATTTTGAAAGACACATCATATTCATTTCACCGCTCCAAATAATTGTTAGTTGTTGAATCGCGTGTCCACGCGGGCAATAGTCTAGTTATATTATAAACAAACCAGTCTAGCAAGTTGCTAGGAATGTCAACATAAAACTTTACAAGCAAACATCATAATTACACCACTTATTCCAATTTGAATCAATGAAAATATGAGCTAATCTACGAACTGATGGGCTGGGTTGGGTCGAGTCCAAACCCGTTTTTGTACACCTCTGTTCTTGATACCCAAAGCCGGCCCATAACCTAGAAATATAAGCATTGGGCTTTAGACCTTTACCAACCCCAGGCCCAAAAGTTTATGCCCAATTTTTTTTATTTAATATGTAGGGTAGTGGCCCATAACATTTATCTAATTTCCGATTATTGATTTAATATGTGTTATTTTCTTGATGTTATATAATATATATATATATATATATTATATTATATATATATATATATATATATATATATAGGGTAGAGATCCTAAGAGAACCAACCCCTATTTGAGAACTGAGAGAACCATTCTGAGCCACACATTTCATATAAAGGCAAAAAAAAAAAAAAAAAAAAAATTTTTTTTTTTTTTTTTTTTTTTTTTTTTTTTTTTTGCTTTAATCGCACATTTTTATGCAAGGAAAAAATTTTTTTTTATTTTTTTTGAATTTTTTTTTCATTTATACATATGTGTATATGACAATTATACATATGTGTATATAGCAATTATACATATGTGTATATAGCATTTTTCAGCTATACATATGTGTATATTTCAGTTATACATATGTGTATATAGCAGTATACACATGTGTATAATGCAATTATACACATGTGTATACTGAAAAAAAAAATACAAAAAAAATAAAAAAAATTTTTTCCTTACATATAAAGCAGCGATTTTTGCAAAAAAAAAAAAAAAAAAAAAAAAAAAAAAAAAAAAAAAAAAATTTTTTTGCCTTAGAGAAATGTGTGGCCCAGAATGGTTCTCTAGTTCTCAATTTGGGAAAAGGTTCTCATTTGAACCAAATCCTATATATATATATATATATATATATATATATAGGGGTGGATATTTTGAAAACCCACTCGAGTTAAGAAAACTCTAAAAACCCGTCAAAACACTATCTAAAAAAGTTTTTTTTTTGAAAAAAATACACAAGGTAACATACATGTTTTTAAGCGTTTTGGGCCAAAAAAATAAAAAAAGCGCCGAACGAATATTTTTAAAAAAAGTAAACAACGCAAACTTTGTAACAGCGCTGTTAACATATGTTTTCTGCTTTTTAACATATGTTACAGCGCTGTTAACATATGTTTCTGCTTTTTAACATATGTTAACATCGCTGTTACAAAGTTTGCGTTGTTTATTTTTTTTAAAAATATTCGTTCGGCGTTTTTTTTTTATTTTTTTGGCCCAAAACGCTTAAAAACATGTATGTTACCTTGTGTATTTTTTTCAAAAAAAAAAAACTTTTTTAGATGGTTTTTTGACGGGTTTTCAGAGTTTTCTTAACTCGAGTGAGTTTTCAATTTATACTTTCTCTCTCTCTCTCTCTCTCTCTCTCTCTATATATATATATATATATATATATATATTGCTCCAAATTAATTTTTCCATTAACATAAAAGGGTAAATTACATAACGATGGTAGGTAGGCGGGCAACAAGCTGCGCCGCCACCCCTTTATGAATAGACACAACATCGTAAAATTAGATGGTTACAAGAATTACATATATACTTAATTTCTAAAACACACTTTAAATAAAACAAATATTCACAATTACTAGACAAAACGCCAAGACTAATAAAACACGGCTCAACATCACCTTATTCGTAGCTTAAATCCATTCCTCTTCTTCTTGAACAATATTGAGTTTAAGAAATAACAAGATGTCAAGCTGACATGCATTTTCATTCTATGAACTTGGATGCTTTTGATGAGGTCTCTTGAAAATTTTAATGCTGATTGAGCTTATCTCCGTACTAGTTAATTGGATAATACTAAAACCTTATTTTAGATTGAAACATTGTTAGCAGGGCGAAGCTTTCAAGGGGCCAGGAGTGTCGAAAAAAAGTTCACCGCCTTCTGACCAGTTATTTGGATATACTAAAGCGACCATGGTATCTCGATTTATAAGGATTGTAAGTAAAACACATATTTTTCTAAAAGATCTCAATGATTAATTTGTTTTAGATCCCCAAAAAATTCACCGCTTTACATATACCCAATAATAAAACTGATCGAATGCGATGGTTGTCACTCAAAGTTTAATTTGTTTTGTCAAGGAGCCTCTACAAAACAAGGAAACGATGGTTGTCACTCAAAGTTTAAAGGAAACATCATAGATAGTGGATATGAAACAACTTAAAAACAAGAGAGAAAAAAAATGAAAAATATCTAGTAAAACCAAAAACCTTTTCCACTTAAACAGGCTCTTCAAAAATAAATAACCAAGACTTATAACATAGGGTTTGGTATAACTCACTTATCAAGGACCATGAATAACTTATGTTACAATTTATATTTAAACATGTTTGGACAAAGTCATTTTCATTAAAAGAGGTCAAGTTAATTTGAATTTGAAAACATGATATACATACCCTCCTCTTGTGCCAGGTTGCTATTAGCGAATACTTACAAGCCACTTTATTCCAAAATGACACACTTGAAGCAATATTTAAAGCATTTAAAATTATTATTACATATAAAAAATGAGGTTATGTTGGACCAAGCATGTTTTTGTAACTTGTGAGGACACGTATCGAAATATTGGGGTTTGAGTTTTCTATTTGACTGTATACTTTAACTAGCTGATTACCCCGGGAGGGTCCCGGGGTTGAAAAATCTAATTTTACGTGATAACCTATTGCAAATGGTTCAAGTTAACTAACCATAAAGTCTCTCAATCATTGCATGTTCATAGTATTCTAATCAGTAATAACTAATATTCCTTAATCTAAAACCTAATCAGTGATCATCAAAAGAAGCACCTATGTAAGCTGCAACTATTCAAAAACTCATCACATCTCTCTAATTTTTCACATTAATGGCTCTTATAATTCATAACCTAATCAACTAAACAAACACTTAAGTTGGAAGTTGTAACCATTGCATCCCATTATGCCACGTGGCATAATCAAGAGATGGTTGAGGCCACAATTGAACGCCACGTTAGCAACTATCAATTCTTCCCGGGAGCGTCCCGGGGTTGAAAAATATAACCATTCTAATAATACTAATACTAATAGTAATAATTATTACTCTTGTAATTAAATAAATAAAAAAATAACTTTGCTATAAGGTGACACCATGTGTTGCAGTGTTGCGCGATTCTTTCTCTTAGCTTCTCTTGATGAAGTATACATAGTAAAATTCCAATGATAACATGGCGATTGGGCTGATTTTCAACATCGTAGATAAGAACCTGGTTTAAAAGAAAAAACATGATTAATGAATAACATGAACACTTTGTGTGTTTTTTCCTATATGAACAAAACCACACAAAAAATAGTCTATTTTTTCTCCGTTTTTTATATAGCACTATGGTACTCGTTAGAAAGATAATAAAACGCTCGTTAATTTGGTGTAATTTTTTTTCTTTAAAAAATCTCGTATATAAAAGATATAAACGTTTAAAAATTATGGGAGGAAACATGAGAGAGAAAATTTTAAATTTATTTTTAAATTCTTTTTCCTAAAATAACTCAATTTAATTTTAGTAATTGAGAATTGAGAGATAGACGGCGAGATAAATTTAGGGTTTTATGTTTATCTTTTTTTTAACTAAAAAGGAAATAATTCAAAAACATTAAAATCTGTCAATTATAATGTCACGTGGCAGTTTTATGGAGAGGTTGAAGGCACTATTGCACGTCACGTCAGCAACGTTGAATTCTTTTATATATATTAATAGATTAATAGATATCAAAAGGTTATATCATTTTTTTTTGCCTTTCAATGTAAATGATATATTTTATTCCCGATTACTTAAACAAGAATTTGTTTGAAGATGAAACGGAGTGATCATAACGTATATTCTCTTGAGTCTTGATGCAAATTTTATAGGTGAAACTGAAAGAAAATCAGGTACGTCTATATAAGTTATTTTATTTTCAATCCTCACACATTTAGGAGCCACTCTTTTCGCTATGGTATCAGTTATTTTAGGTACTCAGATTTATAACAAAGCCGACACTAAAACTTTTGGGTTGGGTCGTAGGTAGGGTTAACACAAGCTGAACCGAGCGGACCTTTGCTTGTGCTTGGCTCGTTTAGAAACCGAGCTGAGCGGCTCGTTTACAACCAAGCCAAAAACCGAGCAAACATTTTTCGAGCGTGAATTTTTCCGAGCGAGCGTCGAGCGAGCAACGGGCGGAGAGTAACTCGGACAACCATAAAATTATGATGTTTCCTTCAATGGTTTCGTTGTTGGGGTGACACCCAAGGTCAAATTTAGGGATGGCAATGAGTCGGGTATGTGTCAAGTTTTGTGACACCCGACAAACTCAGATTAATCATTTTTACAAACATATAATTCTACCTTAGCGAAACATTTGCACCAATCAAGGTGCGAATGAGAGGATATAAAACCCATTCGCACCAATGAATGTGCAAATGAGAACAACCTATATAGGCATCTCTTTGCCTCATTTTTATTTTCAATCCTCTTTGCGGTAGTCTTGGATGAGTTATCTAAGTCGATCCAGAAGCCAGTGCCATGGTGCATGCTTTTCGCAGATGATATTGTGTTAGTTGAAGAAACCAAACAAATGTTGAATGCAAGGTTGGAGGAGTGGCGAGAAGCTTTGGAGGGAATGGGTTTAAGGATTAGTCGCTCAAAGACGGAGTATCTCTATTGTGATTTCAGTGGGGTTAACGATGACGAGGACACTCATATTACTATCCAGGGCCAGGTTGTCCCGCAGGTAACTAGGTTTAAGTACTTAGGTTCATTTGTTCAAAAGGATGGGGATATAGATAGTGACGTAACACATCGCATACAAGTCGGGTGGTGTAGGTGGAGAGCAGCCACGGGGGTATTGTGCGATAAGAGGTTCCCAGATAAATTGAAGGGGAAATTTTACAAGACCGCAATTAGACCTGCTATGTTGTATGGGATAGAGTGCTGGGCAATCAAGAAGACACACGCACGCAAGATGGAGGTCGCAGAGATGAGGATGCTTAGGTGGATGGGCGGGCACACAAGGATGGATCGGATTAGAAACGAGGTCTTTAGGGAGAGGTTTGGAGTGGCTAGGATATCAGACAAGATAAAGGAAGGGAGATTGAGATGGTTTGGACATGTGAAGAGGAGACGAACAACAGCGCCAGTGAGAGCAGTGGAAGCATGCGTTGTAGAGGGGAGAAGGAATAGGGGCAGACCTAAATTGACCTGGGATGAGCGAATTAGACAGGATCTCATAGAGTTGCACCTCTCTGAGGACATGGTCCAAGAAAGGAGTTCGTGGAGAAGTAGGATTAAAGTAAGTGACTTCTAGGATTTGACACTTAGGTAGCATAACCGGGTATTATGAGGCCTTACCTATAGGTTTTCTAAACCTATTTTGATTCATGTGTCTATTTATCCTGTTTTCTTAAGTAGTGTGAAACTTACATGTGGTTGTAGTCGCGTTTACATGTTTGTATGATGTTCATTGTATTATATTTTTATGCACTATCTTACTAGCTTATTACTGCACTTGGCCCGCTAGCCGATAGCGATATATCCCTGTGGTACTTGTCTCGTTACTCGTATGCCTGCCTGTTTTCTGTTCTCTCTTTCTGAGCCGGGGGTCTCTCTGGAAGCAGCCTCTCTATCCGTTTGGGTAGAGGAAAGGTGTGCCTACATCTCACCCTCCCCTGACCCTACCAATAGTCTATACTATTCGTGGGATATACTGGGTATGATTGATTGATTGATTGATTGATTTTGCCTCATTTTTACTATTTCACAACCCTAACTCACCCCCAAGTGCTCACAAACCCCAACCTGTAGATATGAGTTTTTGCACTTATTTCTTAGATCCTTAAGCCAAAACAAGTTTATATACAATATCAAGTGAAGATTCAAGGTGTGTTAATCATCTAAACCCTTTTCACACATTTTTATGCATTTTTGATAAACCCTAAGTGAAGGGATAGGGTACCTAATCCCGGCACGGATAGCGTCCCTATCCCAAAAATTATGTCTTCCATAAAGACCCTGCGGTGATCTAGTCTGTGGACAGAAGCCTGCAAAAGGACTAGTCAGACTGCCGCGGAACCAATCTTGCGCGTGGTAACCAATGAAAGGGAATCTCCGCCCGTGTATATACGCGCGGGATATTCGTCCAAGCTCAGCTTTTGGTACGAGGTACGGACGATCAAGAATTAAGAAGATTTGGTCAGATCTGAGCTTAACCTGCGCCAACCAGATAGTAACACGTGTCAGGAGTGGTCCAACAACCACTGACAAGGAATAGCGACTTGACTGTCCCCATGCTTCCACCATGCTGCTGTGAACAGTGCTGGTCAGAGCACTGTTCAAGTATTTCTGCTTGCTGCCAGACGTCACGTCAGACGCCAGCAGGTGGTCAACCATGCTGTGTCAGAAGGAAGCGCCGCGTGCGCCCAATCAGACAGCGCCATGTGGATCTTCTACAGTCCTAGTCATGCCTTCTCTCACATCAGCATTAATTGTCACCTGTTTTCTGCCACTTTCCGGGCCAAAGACATCTGGACATGAACCAAGGCCCAGATCAACCATTTCCTTCTTGGGCCGAACCGGTTGGCCCACGCTTTTCCCTATAAAAAGGAGTCATCCTCTCCTTTGCAAAGGATCGATCACTTTATGCAAGAGCTAGCTTAGAGAGAAAACACTTATAATCGTCTTGTATTATTTCAGAGCATTAATATATATCTCTTTTCAGTGGACGTAGGTCGACCTAGGCCGAACCACTTATATTCTTGTGTATTTACTTTCACCACACACGTTACACTCTTTCTCATCTTCTCGGGTTTCGGTTTCATCATTAGTGTGAGCAATGGATTATAACTTGAGCGAACACGATTATCAAACCAAACCTATCCATCTTTGGGAGAGGTTATACTCGTTGTTTCTTCACTGGAGTCATCCGTACCGGCTATAACTCTTTCTTCTCTCATCTTTTAGCCCACCTACATGGTTGAACCTAACCCTAACACGTGCACTGTTAACCCGGCTTGGAAGGTACCTCATATCCAACTCGGAGGGAACATTGGTACACTGGCCACTGTCACCAAGCAAACCACCACATGTCCTCAGAAACCAGTTTTCAAGGTACGTGATGTGGACAACGACGGTGACAATGACGACAGCGTGGACATAGACCCCAATGAGTGGCTCTTCCGCCAAAATGCCAAGAATACGGCCAAATATCAGCGTATGATGATGAAACAAAAAAGAAGAAGGGCAAAACTCTGATTTATGACTCACCGCCTCGAAGAAGTCATAAGGGCAAAGAAATAGAAGGTCGGAGCGACGGTCGTAGTGGGAGCACGACGGAAACGCCGACGCTCGGGGCTATGCAAAATCTCTTGGTGAACCAGACGGTTACCAGGCATCCAGCGACGACGACTCTAATGGGCGGAGCCACACGCACCATTCACGTTCTATGACGGGTACTGCCGGAACCCACACAAACGTGGATGACGAATTTGCCAGACCTTATAGACCAAACATCTTCGCCGAGAAGTCAAAGTTTGTGCCTCGTATAGCGACGACAAGTATACCAAAGAAGGCAAAACTCCCCAGCAGCATCAGCAAGTACGATGGCCTGCGTGACCCTGATGACCACATTCATGACTTTGAATGTGCGAGGAGCTCAGTAAACTGACCAGTTCAGGTTTGGTGCCATATGTTTGCCCAAATGTTGACCGGCGCCGCTAGAGTCTGTCTCGATAATCTCCCTGTGGGGAGCATTACGGACTTTGATGATCTTACCAACAAATTTAGTAATCACTTCTCCCATCTGCGCAAACATAAGAAAGAAAAGGCGCACATCCTCCTGTGTCAGCGCCACGATAACGAGTCCATTGAGGACTTCATAGTGCGCTACAACAGAGAGGACCTACAGATAGCGTGTGGAGAAGAACTCGCTCGCGCAACCTTTATCCAGGGTGTGCAAAGTGAGGAATTAATGAAATGCCTCACAGGCAAAGATGGCATCCCATAATCCTGAGATAAACTCATTCGCGCGGCCAAGATTTTTGCATCTTCTGAAAAATCATTCCGCCAAATGCGCGGCTCTCAACACCATAATAATAATAATAATAATAATAATAATAATAATAATAATAATAATAATAACAAAATTAAAGGGAAGTCCGTATGGACGCGCATTTTGGGGTCTATAGAGGAAGGAAAATATTCCTCCTCTAACGACACCCACCAGCTTATCTCCAACAAGCAAATGTGGGACCAGCGTGGTCATTCCAAGAAAAACTACGACTGGACCCCGTTAGTAAAAACTCCATCCCAGGTCCTCAAGACGGAGCAGATCACTCTCAGGGAGCCCAAGCCCCTTGGTAAGCAGAAGAATGTGGATATGATCAAATTATGCGAATACCACAATGATTTTGGACATCTTACAGACAACTGCTACAGTCTGAAGATGGAGATTAAATCTACGCTAAAATCTGGTCAGCTCAGACAGTTGGTCAAGAATGTAAATAGAGTCGCGCGGGGAAATAATGGCGATGACAACCATGCTGAAGTGTCGCGAAAGAAAATAGGCGACCTCAATACTCACATGGTTACACATGCCCCGCGCCATCAATGTAACATGACCAAGGCCGGGAAAAAGAACACCCACTAGGGAAAGCGATCCCCGGTGCAACAAAACAACGATTCTTGGAAGGAAGCCGGCGTTCTCTTCCCAAAGGTCCGTGGCGGCGCATCCTCCACCGCCCCATTAGTCATTACTGTCGTTTTCGGACATTACCGCACGTGGTACATGTTCCTAGACGGAGGGAGCAGCACTGACATCATGTATGATCAGTGTTTTCAACAGTTGGATGATGAAGACAAAGCCAAGCTTGTACCAGTTAACAAGCCAATCTCCAGCTTCATCCACGAAACCATAATGCCTCGCGACATGATTTCCATGCTAGTCACGATGTCCGATGGCAAACATGGGCGCACAAAAATATGCGAATTCATGGTTTTGCCAACTACATCCCATCATGACATCTTGCTAGGGCCCGAGGGCATTGCGTGCTTCAACGCGAACGCCGCTACACCACACGGAATGGTTGGTTTCCCAACCAGGGTAGGCGTCGCCATAATCGAGGGGAACAAGGATTGTCACACGACAGACAATGCCAAACCCCCTAAAATGGTCAAAACTGACGCCCGCACTGAGCCAGAAAAATGGGTTATCAACCCTAAATTTCCGTAGCAAACGGTGTTCATTAGCCATGTAATATCGGACACCATCCGCAACCATCTGAAGCAATTATTGATAAAAAAATGGATGTCTTTTCCTGGTTGCCATCGGACATGGTTGGTGTTCTGCGCGAAATTGCGGAACACAAACTCAACGTGTACCGATCGGTAGAGCCAGTCATCCAAAAGAAGCGGAGCATGGGTCCCGAAAAAACAACGGCAATGAACGAGCAGGTCATCGAGCTGCTCAATGCGGACATCCTGCGCCCTATCCGCTGCCAAACCTGGGTCACCAACTCCATAATAGTCGGAAAAGCCAACGGGGGTTGGCGCATATGTGTGGATTACAAGGATCTGAACAAGGCATGTCCCAAAGATTGCTACCCTCTGCCGGAAATAGATCTGAAGGTGCACTCGCTGGTCCCCTATTGCTTCAAATGCTTTTTGGACGCGTATAAGGGGTACCACCAAATTCAAATGGCAAAGGAAGATGAGGACAAGACGACTTTCCGCAGAGACATGGGTACTTTCTGTTACACAAAGATGCCATTCGGCCTGAAAAGCGCGGGCGCCACGTATCAACGCTTCATGAACACGACCTTTGTTAGCCCGACGTACGACTAGAGGTATACGTTGATGACCTCGTAATCAAGAGTAGTGAAGAAGGGCACATGCTACGGGACATTCAGAAAACATTTGATCAACTGTGCGTCGTGCGCATGAAGCTCAACCCCAGCAAGTGGTCATTTGGAATGGAGGAATGCAAGTTCCTCGGGGTGGTCATCACGCAGGATGGTTTCCGCTCCAACCTCGAAAAAGTTCAAGCCATTGAGCAAACGCCTTCCCCCGCATCTGTAAAGGAAGTCCAAACGTTGATGGGCCGGCTGGTGGCCCTCAACCGCTTCCCCTCCAAATATGCTTCAAAGTCCTTCCCATTCGTGGATACTTTGAAGAATTGCTTGAAAAGGAGCAACTTCGGTGGACGCCCGAATGAGAAACGACTTTCCAAGAAATGAAACAGTTCCTGATGAACCTTCCAACTTTAACGGCGCCTCTACCTAAAGAGCCGTTAACGCTATACCTCTCGGTAATAGAACGAGCGGTCGGCGCGCTCCTCTTAGTGGAGTACAAAGGGGTTCAAACCCCAATTTACTACATTAGTTGAACCCTCTTCGATGCGAAAAAAAGATACTCTAAGATGGAAAAGCTAGTTCTTGCACTGGTCCACACATCTAGAAGATTGCGGCGGTATTTCCAAGGCCATCTGATGAACGTCTTAACGGACTACATAATCAGCGATGTACTTTGCAAGACAGAATTATCGGGGCGACTCGCAAAATAGGCCATCGAGCTTGGAGAGCACACGATTTATTACAAGCCCTGACCCGCAATTAAAAGCCAAGTGCTCGCTGATTTCGCAGTAGAAATACCTGCCAACAAAGTTCAAGACTGCCTTGCAGAACAAGCGTCCACGCAACCTCAAGATTAGGCACAAAAGTGGTCCCTATTCACTGATAGGGCCTCTAACGATGACGGTTCTAGCGCGGGTCTTCGCCTTATCAGCCCAGATAAACACGAGTTCACATATGCTATCTGCTTGGACTTCAAAAGTACAAACAATGAAGCAGAGTATGAAGCGCTGCTGGCAGTCCTCCGCATTGTGGAAAAAATGGGGGCCAGGCATGTTGACGCACACGTGGACTCACTACTTGTCGCGGGACAAATTAACGGGACATATGACGCACGAGATGCAACTATGGCCCTCTATCTAGAGCAAGCGAAACAACTCATGCACCGGTTTGACTCATGCACCGCTTTCCATATTAGGCGCAGTGAAAACAAACCGGCAGATGCGCTAAGCAAAATGGCTTCAACAGTTTTTGAACACATGGTGAAAGAGGTCCGCCTTGAGGTCCTGCTCAGACAAGTAAACGTCATCCAAACAGACAACGCGTCCTGGATGACGCCAATCAAAGCCTACCTGTCATCCGACACCGTGCCTGATAACAAATCAAAGGCCCGGAAGATCCAATATAAGGCTCTCCATTATCAGCTGACCGACACAGCACTTTACTGCCGATCTTACCTCGGGCCGTTACTCCGTTGTGTTGACTGCGCAAATGCCTCCTGTAACACTTCGAGGTGTTACGGGTCTCTTTAACGGGTCGGGTCGGACCTGACCACCCGATTATCCAATTAAATATTCAAGTTCGAATCTCGCGACAAACCGTTTCAACCAAATATATAGATAATAATTATTGAATTATTATTATCACGGTTAAGCGCTCCTTATCTGTTATTAACCCGCTACCAAACGCCTATTATTCTACTCTTATAACCGTTACCAAACATCACGAGTTTCAGTCATTATCCCCGTTGCCAAACACCCTCTATTTAATTATCCTATAAAACCACCCCTCTCTCTTGTTTCTCGTTCTCTCTCTGTACGATACACACACCAAGTGTGTTTGAACCATGAATGCTCTGACCAAGCAGCCCTCACCGGAGACCATGGCCGGCCACCGCCGCCTCTGTCTCCGGCCAACCTCCGGTCATCACCACCACCACCGCCGCCGTACGCGTCTTCTTCTCCGGTAAGAATCCCTCTCCCTTCTCCTCTGATGCGACTAATCAGACACCAAACCTCTTTGTTTGTAATCTTCAATACCCGCTAAACCCTTCATTATCCTTTTCTTATGTTAAACCGGTAACCTTCCTTCTCCATATCCTCCGTTTTTATTATTGAAACCCGATAATCATCAACCAAAGCCTTTCTTCGTTTATAATGATAATCGGACAGTCACCGGTTTCGGGTGACTGTCGTGCGCCTGTTATAACCTCCGAAGAACCTATCAATTAACCCATCGAGTTCCGCAGCATTAACCACCACCATCACTTCGTTCTTGTTATGAATCAGCCGAATCCCACCTTGTTCCTCTATGAATTCCGATAACCGGTTGTTGCAATGGTTGTTATTGTCATCGGGTTCTAACCAAGCATCCTGTTTAGAATTATACCCGAGAACCACCCTCTGTTCTAAATAATCGGACGGTCACAAGGTCCGGTCAACCCCGGTGTGTTTCCGGCGAGTGTCCGGTCATAAACCAGACCCATCAGATTATCCACCATAAACATATCTAATTAGCTTTATGTTGTGGTTTAGTTATTGACGGTTACCCTTTTATTGTTGGGTATAATCTCTTGGATTATTAATAATAACCTTTGTGATTCTTGTTATAGGATATCAAATCCGGAAGACGGGTCGATACCCAGTTTTACATAAATCCCGGTCAACTTCCGAGTATGTTCCGTTAATAAGTCGGTAAGATTCGGTCACTATTTCCTATTGGTTGATTGGTCACGATCTTGTAATCTATTTATTAACACGGTGATTATATTGATTGCGAGGTACCGATCATTGAATTGGAAGAATACGAGTCGTCGCCGAGTCGACTCAGTGACTCGGTCAACACCCGGAATAGAACCCGGTCCAATAACTAGACGAGGAATATTATTAGAATTATACGAATATATATATATAATACGAATAACGTACGGACTTGATAATAATAATAAGAGAATAATAAACATATATAAAATATATATGTTTATATATATAAGATTCGATATATAAAACGATAGACTAGGCTCGGGTAAGTTCATGTCTAGAGTTCTTTAGGTTCGCGTGCCAAGCTGTAAAGGCCAGCTTTATTTCTTTTTGCCTAGAATGCCCAAACCCCGAGTTTAGGACTATCTAATATATACTGAATTCTATATATATATATAAATTATATATATGATATATATCCTAAGTATTACAATCTAACAAGTCCCACGCGTAACACGTATCAATATATATATGAAATATAATTGTAATAAGAAGATTAGCTAGAGATTAACGCAAACCGGTGAGTATCGTGAACTCCCCACTTTTACTGTTTTATTAAGTGTTTTCGGGGGAATACATGTCATTTACAAGAAAACATAATAATGCTTTACATAAAAGAATGATTATTAATAAAAGTTATATAAAGGGGGTAATAGAAACAACAAGGACAGTACTGGACGGTATCGCCATTTCCTTTCTTGTCCAACTAGAGGACAAGAACCAGTTTTACCCGAGTAGAGGGTAGAAATAATTATATTTATCACAAGCAGAGTGATACCATAGATAGGAATGGCAACCAATAGAATATAATCGGAATAATAGACATATAATCGAATTAATAGAATATACTTTCCCCTCCAGAATTAGAACTGTAAAGCATGTTTAGAAAAGAATATTTTAAATAAAAGAATTATTAATAAACGAACTGGCCATTCACTTTATAAAATATACGACCTCACCAACTTTATGTTGACAGAAAACTATTTTTGACATGTGTTCAGGTAACCCAACAGATATGATGACGTTGATCCTGGAAGACTAAAGACTGTTATTACCCTGGATTCCGCTGTGTAACTCCGATAACCCGACCCGACGACCCGGCCACGTCAGGCAGGGTCGTTACAGTTGGTATCAGAGCGGCGCTAATAACAGTTTTGAAGTCTTTAGTAATCCGGGATCTACCAGAATATTTTCTAAAAAAAAATGTTGCTTAGAAAAATAATTAAGATATTAGGAATATTAAAGAAAATAATAGGCAAGTAAATTTTTGGGTACCTAAATGTCAAACCATTATAAAGTTGGTGAGAACCATAACCGTATACTAGAAATTAAAACGAATCCACCACAGGATATTACTAGAATGATTATGTGGGATAAATTGACAATTCTGTACACAGTTGTGAATTTATATGCACATTAATTTCTGGGAAATCTTACAGGATATTAAGGCTATAAGAAATAAGAAATAATACAGAACAAAAACCAGATATATTAAAAGAAATCAGAAAATAAATTCCGATATAAATAAGAAATGACAGAAATTTTAGAAGTATATATATATATACAAATAAATATAAAAAGTACAAAAGTATTCTTCGATAATTCAATCGACTTGTACGAGATTTTTGAAATCGTATTTCATTCTCTAGAAAAACTCGTTGATTATAATCATTCGTCGCATCTCTCCGAAATTTCAGTCTCAATAATTATTCAGATCGTTAACCTCACGATTATTCCAATAATTATAAACAGAATACGAATATTACGCTCCAACTTGAACATTCCTATGCTCGAGTTTCCAGAAATATTATTTTTACACCGTAATTTCCAAAATTTTTATAAAATATGATATGCTAGAAACATATAAATATTGTGTTTCTAAAGAATTTTCCTCGATTATTTAAATAAAGATCCAATATATTCCGTGATTATTTAAAATGTTTTAAATCTTTTCAGTATAAATATGAAGTTTATTAATTTTATTTTTAGTCATTATTATTTTATACTAAACCAGTATTTCGATTTTAGTAAAAATATATACCCGATTTTTAAATAACGATTTATTCAAAAGATTGAGAAAATCCGTCAATATTTTTTTTTTTATCAAATCAAGTATTGATAATCTTTGAAAAACCCCAGAATCTATCTCAGGTTTTATCCAAATTTATCCGTTTAACCTTAAAATTTTGATCTCAATATTTTGAGAAATCTATTTATTCTATCAATCCGAAATAAGAAATTTGTTTATTAAAAATTTAAGAATTCCGATATTAATAAAGTTTTTACCATGACTCTTTTGAATCATTAATTTCATTTTCAAAAACAGATATTATTATGAAACTCGAATCAGCATTATTATTATTATAAATTATTCCTAAAAAGTTTCTATACAAAAGAACCACAACCGTATTATTTTTACCGAAACATATTTCATATCGCATTTTATGATATTTTCATAAAGATTTATTAATCAAATTCGTATTCGTATATATATATATATATATATATATATTAAGAGCCTTTTTCCGTATAATTTTATATCTATGATCGATTGTATAATTCCTCGATATTATTTTAATATAAACGATACATATTATATATATATATTCCGTTTTATAATCTAAACTCATCTTTGTATTTACATAAAAATCCTAGTTATATGTCCTCCCCGATCCTTTTCAGAATTAAATTTGGACAACAATATTAATCTCGAAATTCAGTAACCAAAATACTTTGGAATCTGTCGGACGAAACCGAATTCTTACTCGCTCGATTATACGAAAATATAACTACCGTCTTAATCCTACGACTCGAACAAGTCAGGGATATTAAAAAGATTGGATTGTTATATTGAATATCTTCTGACACGAACAAATTTTTGAACGATTGACAGTCTATTTCGTTAGACTTAGATCAACAAGTCTTATCCCGAATAATATAATTTCGAATCTAAGAGAAAATAAAGAACAGAATATCAAAATAATATATAAGAGACACATACCTATTGTAATTAAAATAAACAAATACTGGAATGTTAGGTGAGGTGGAATAGTAATTATGGTTGCAAACATAATTATGAATGCCACAGGCACAGGAACATTCGAGTAGGAGTTTATCGAGATCACAGTATGTTTGTGTTGGGAACATATTAAGAGAAATAATAAGGAAATAAATAATAAGAAGAAATATAAACCCGAACTATCAGCGTATCGTATGTGGAGAATACGACCACAAAACTGGCAATATAATTGAAATTCCTTCGTGAATACGACTAAAAATATATTCGCAGAATAAAAACCATCGATTGGTTAAATTCTATGAATCAAGGAAATCGACATATTGATTTTTGATTGCCAACCAAAGTTAGTTATATGTCCTATGTGGAATCTCTATGGCAAAGGATATCCGGACCCTTACAGAAGGTATATCCGGACATTTGCCACTAAGTCACAGGATTCTTTATGAGGATATATACTACTATGAACAAATCTTCGCAGTCACTTCTGTATAAAAACTCACGTGAGTTACAGTACAATCAAATTGGTAAAACGGTCAAGTGTTACCAAGTTTGAAATCTAAGAAGTGATAAAAGAATTGTTAAAATTCCAAGAATAAAACAGATAAAAATCTATATGGATTCGAAAACCAGAAATAGTAGAATCCAATGAATTATTAAAAGAAGTAAATTATAACGAATATATCGAAATACGATTAATACCAAGCGGAATCGCGTAGAGATTCGCAAGGTATAATCAAAGTGAAAACGAAAAATGAATAAGAATTATGCTCATTTTTCCAGTGAAACTCTCTGGCCAAAGAAAGATGGATTTCCTATTCCGAATAATGGCTTGTGAGAGTTATTATAAGAAATCACTGTTCTGGCAAGAACTATCTATATGAAGCTCCAAATGAAATAAGCCTCGCTTATAATAAGTTGGATTAAGAATCTATGATAGATTGCCTATATATAAGTTTATCGAAAAGTGTTTTCAGACACTGAAAGTATAAACTTCAATCGAATACATAAATATAAAGGAATTATTCCAAGCAAACATATATTATAGAAATACTGAATTTATAGTGTGTGCTATAGATATTATCAGTATTTGCTTGGATATAAAAGAATATAAATAGATAAATAAAAGAATATAAATCGAAAAATAAGAAGAACTATAAATTAAAAAGACATCCGATATGTCTGAAAAATAGAAAGGCATCCGATATGCCAAGAAATATAATTATCAGAATAAGAATATAAACATTAAAAGAAATTATCAGATAAAAATAAAAGTAGTATAAAAACAACTAGAAAATTATAAAGAATATTTTATCGAGAGTGTCAACGAATCCTGAACTAGAATTAAGAAAGAATTTTACAGAAATAGTTAATGCAATAAGTATAGTAATCCCGAATGATAATCATGATTTTGAGAAAAGAATAATTGATGCATTGCCATCTTAAGTCAAAGAATCGTAACAACGACTGTTACCAATAGATTCAAAGACTATAAAGATAAATTTACATATATTGACTGTAGAATTGTGAAAGACCTCGCTCACAATAATACACTAAGAAAAGTCAAATAATATGTATTAGATACAATGCAGTTAATCATCAATGAAATAGTCAGTACGACTATTATCAATGATCTAAGAGAAATCTCAATGACCGATTTCGGTAGATCGAGATAATAAAAAAGAACTGTTGAAACCGTGTAATTCAACGAGTTCAATTAGTCTTTTCGGCACCTTTAGACTCCGGATAAGATACGTCTAATGATCTGAGAAATCATTCCTACTCTTTAAGAGTCGAAATTACAATGATTGTAAATTCTAAAGTTCAAATAAAAGAGGTAGTAGCTCGGATCCCGTTCAAGTCGTGATAATGAAGGGACTTCCGTATCTATCTCTAAAGAACTATCTAGAATCCATCATTGTAAATGAATCCGAATATCAAACGATGAAAATATAGTATCAATACGAGAACCTTTAATAGTCATATCGAATTAGTACAGATAATCCATGTATCTGAAGTAATATGACTATAGCAAGAAAGGTTAAAACGTAATTAGAAATATGATCAAGATGTAGTCTTACAGATTGACATTTCTAATATAATATTGGATTGATACAAGATTGAGCTCCTTGCAAACCATAAGAACCAATCCTGTCTCGACGACAAGCATTTTGGTTCTAATTGTAACATCCTTATAGATTAAGGGTGTAAAGGACAAGATCACTCAAATTTCGGGGACGAAATTTCCTAAAGGGGGGAGAATGTAACACCTCGAGGTGTTACGGGTCTCTTTAACGGGTCGGGTCGGACCTGACCACCCGATTATCCAATTAAATATTCAAGTTCGAATCTCGCGACAAACCGTTTCAACCAAATATATAGATAATAATTATTGAATTATTATTATCACGGTTAAGCGCTCCTTATCTGTTATTAACCCGCTACCAAACGCCTATTATTCTACTCTTATAACCGTTACCAAACATCACGAGTTTCAGTCATTATCCCCGTTGCCAAACACCCTCTATTTAATTATCCTATAAAACCACCCCTCTCTCTTGTTTCTCGTTCTCTCTCTGTACGATACACACACCAAGTGTGTTTGAACCATGAATGCTCTGACCAAGCAGCCCTCACCGGAGACCATGGCCGGCCACCGCCGCCTCTGTCTCCGGCCAACCTCCGGTCATCACCACCACCACCGCCGCCGTACGCGTCTTCTTCTCCGGTAAGAATCCCTCTCCCTTCTCCTCTGATGCGACTAATCAGACACCAAACCTCTTTGTTTGTAATCTTCAATACCCGCTAAACCCTTCATTATCCTTTTCTTATGTTCAACCGGTAACCTTCCTTCTCCATATCCTCCGTTTTTATTATTGAAACCCGATAATCATCAACCAAAGCCTTTCTTCGTTTATAATGATAATCGGACAGTCACCGGTTTCGGGTGACTGTCGTGCGCCTGTTATAACCTCCGAAGAACCTATCAATTAACCCATCGAGTTCCGCAGCATTAACCACCACCATCACTTCGTTCTTGTTATGAATCAGCCGAATCCCACCTTGTTCCTCTATGAATTCCGATAACCGGTTGTTGCAATGGTTGTTATTGTCATCGGGTTCTAACCAAGCATCCTGTTTAGAATTATACCCGAGAACCACCCTCTGTTATAAATAATCGGACGGTCACAAGGTCCGGTCAACCCCGGTGTGTTTCCGGCGAGTGTCCGGTCATAAACCAGACCCATCAGATTATCCACCATAAACATATCTAATTAGCTTTATGTTATGGTTTAGTTATTGATGGTTACCCTTTTATTGTTGGGTATAATCTCTTGGATTATTAATAATAACCGTTGTGATTCTTGTTATAGGATATCAAATCCGAAGACGGGTCCGATACCCGGTTTTACATAAATCCCGGTCAACTTCCGAGTATGTTCCGTTAATAAGTCGGTAAGATTCGGTCACTATTTCCTATTGGTTGATTGGTCACGATCTTGTAATCTATTTATTAACAAGGTGATTATATTGATTGCGAGGTACCGATCATTGAATTGGAAGAATACGAGTCGTCACCGAGTCGACTCAGTGACTCGGTCAACACCCGGAATAGAACCCGGTCCAATAACTAGATGAGGAATATTATTAGAATTATACGAATATATATATAATACGAATAACGTACGGACTTGATAATAATAATAAGAGAATAATAAACATATATAAAATATATATGTTTATATATATAAGATTCGATATATAAAACGATAGACTAGGCTTGGGTAAGTTCATGTCTAGAGTTCTTTAGGTTCGCGTGCCAAGCTGTAAAGGCCAGCTTTATTTCTTTTTGCCTAGAATGCCCAAACCCCGAGTTTAGGACTATCTAATATATACTGAATTCTATATATATATATATATAAATTATATATATGATATATATCCTAAGTATTACAATCTAACAAGTCCCACGCGTAACACGTATCAATATATATATGAAATATATTTGTAATAAGAAGATTAGCTAGAGATTAACGCAAACCGGTGAGTATCGTGAACTCCCCACTTTTACTGTTTTATTAAGTGTTTTCGGGGGAATACATGTCATTTACAAGAACACATAATAATGCTTTACATAAAAGAATGATTATTAATAAAAGTTATATAAAGGGGGTAATAGAAACAACAAGGACAGTACTGGACGGTATCGACATTTCCTTTCTTGTCCAACTAGAGGACAAGAACCAGTTTTACCCGAGTAGAGGGTAGAAATAATTATATTTATCACAAGCAGAGTGATACCATAGATAGGAATGACAACCAATAGAATATAATCGGAATAATAGACATATAATCGAATTAATAGAATATATTTTCCCCTCCAGAATTAGAACTGTAAAGCATGTTTAGAAAAGAATATTTTAAATAAAAGAATTATTAATAAACGAACTGGCCATTCACTTTATAAAATATACGACCTCACCAACTTTATGTTGACAGAAACTATTTTTGACATGTGTTCAGGTAACCCAACAGATATGATGACGTGGATCCTGGAAGACTAAAGACTGTTATTACCCTGGATTCCGCTGTGTAGCTCCGATAACCCGACCCGACGACCCGGCCACGTCAGGCAGGGTCGTTACACCTCCCTCCTCATCCGAGATATTCCTGAAAGAATATGCGGCTTGCACGCGGGGCCAGAATGGTAGTCGCAAAGCTGATGAACGCGGGGTATTACTGGCCAGTAATGCACCTGGACACTGTCAAAGAGCTCCGCAAATGCGACAACTGTCAGTGACATGCTCCAAACACCCTGCGCTCCAAAAACGACCTGGTGCCTGTCACAGCCGCCTGGCCCTTCCAAAAATGGGCAATCGACCTGGTTGGTCCGTTTCCAACGACGCCAGGAAATGTCAAGTTCTTGATAGTCACCATTGACTACTCACCAAATGGGTTGATGTGACATCCGTCACCCTCGTCTTTTAGCTATTTGTCAAAACAAGTCCTCATACTTTCCATCGTTCAATCATCATATATTTATTATTGTTTTCCATATTTTAACGTTTAAAGTATAAAAAAAAAATTATACGTGACCTTGAGATTTCTAGATAAAAAACATTCTAAATACAAACTTACTTAATGGTTTGACAGATTATGACAAAAGGTTTAAGTTTTATGAAATTATAAAAACATTTTAGGTTAGGTATGTTAACTTGGTTAGTTTATAAAGGGAAAAATTAACTAGATTAAAATAAAACTAACTTAGTGAAACATTGAGGGACCAAATCTACCAACACCCCAAACTTTAAAAAAAAATTCTGATGTGCCTCCTGTCCTTACCCCGTTTTTCCGGCCACCGAAATTATTTTCCGGCCACAACCAAAAACCATTTTCATTGACCTTTAAACCTACTTTAATGCACGATTCCGTTTCCCCATCTTTATCCAACAGTTACGGACCATATGAGGGGGTATTAATGCGTTTTAAACATGATTTAAGAGGGTACTAGTTGTAACCGCCGGAAAATCTTAAAAGCATTAAAACTTGAGTTTCACTCGGCTATAGTATAAATAATTGGTTTCATAATGTCTCTGTCTCTATTACCTTCGAAAACCCACATAAAATTCATCCAAAACGTGTCCAGGAGCCTTCGTGATTCAACTCATGCTCGCGTCTGAAAACCTTCGATTTCGAGTTCAATTCGTGTTGTAAGTTTTAGTTTTTTGTTGCCATTTTGATTATTAATGGTTTCCAAGCATAAGCCCTTTATAACAGATGGTTAATCGCGTCCGTATGGGGTTTATTAGTTTTAGTCTAGGGTTAGGGTTTATAAGGGGAATTGGGGAAGAAGATGGCACCTTAGGGTTTGCTTAAAATCTTAATTTTTCAAATATATAACAAAGTGTTAGGTTGGAGCAGTGGTTGATGCCATTGTGTGTGGCATGGGTGACTCGGGTTCGACCCTCACACCCGCCCCTTTCCTATTTTTTTTTTCAGATTTTTGTTTGGTTAGTTATATATTAACTATATAAACATATTCATCTTACAATATTCATAATAAATTTATTTTTGCTCTAAAAATTATGAAAATTTAGGTGTAGCTTCTTGACACCATAAAGAAAATTTTCACACTTTTATTTTCTGGAAAATGTCTTATTTTTATATTTTTATTGAATTAAATTATTTTAATAATATTTAATTGATTAAAAATTCATTTCTAATGATTTTAATCTCAAACTTTTTGAGAAATTATTTTTAATTATCATGAACTGAAATAAAAATTATTGGTTCAGAAAACATTTATTTTTATTAATTTTCCTATTTTTAATCATTTAAACATGATTTAATCTCATTAAATCAGTTTTAAATATAAATAAGTTTATAAAAATTATGGGAAAATTATTTTCATTAATTTACATCAGAAATCATCCATTTTCTATAAAAATAGCATTTTTGGATCATGTCTTGAATTATTAGTCTTATTTATGTTTAACTAGACATAATTAATAATTTATTTATTTATACTATTAAATATCTATTTTATAAATACTTTTCCTATAAAATAGAAATAATTCTATGTTTAAAAATCTGAATTATAATTTGTGGGATCATTGTGTAACTCATAAATATTTATTCCAATATTTATGATTATTGTATTTATTTACAATAATTAGTTAAAGTAATTAACTAAATTATTTTGTATTAATTATTTAAACATACGTTGACCTAAATATTCAATTGGTAATAATTATACTATTTAAATCCTAATTACAAACTTTAGTATATTATTTTTAATATACAACTTTTATAGTAATTCGATTTATCATAAAAACTCTAATTCCCCAAATCGACTTAGCAAACCCTAATGCCTTAGACCCTAGATACTTTAGACTCTTAGACATTTCCTTATTAGTATTCATATACATTATAGGTTGAATTCCTCGGAATTCCTATTACTTAGCTCACGACCGCTTAAGTGGATTTTGATCGCTTTCGCAAACTGTGAGTATATCTTTCTCCTTTTTCATGTTTTACTCTTTTGGGGCTATTCATGTACACTATTACTAAATGTTATTCTTTCACTAAATGCAATTCTCATGTGTGTTTGCTTTATGTTAATTGGTGTGTCTATGACTTGTCAAAATCATTAACCGCTGGGCGGCCTAGCATTTCAATGAATAGTACTATGGTATACCCCCTTGAGACTCTGTTGAGAGAATCTTGGTCATTGTCTTGTTAATTCATTATTCATTTGGTTAGTCATGTGTTAGTCATTATTCATAGGCTTGGTTTTGAACGGATATTACTTCTTACATAATTGCAAATGGTACCGCACATGAATTGCTAAACACTTTTCCTACTATATTTATTCAAACAGGGTATGCTCATCAATACATTTTGTATTGACCAAATCATTTTCGTACATGTTTCAGGTTCTTATGAGATTACTTCCAAGCGTTTGGAACATAGACTTAGATTGAGATTACTGTATCTTAGTTTAGATTGCTAGTCGTAATTGTTGTATTTCTTTTAAATGTAATAAATTATTAAATTCAATGTATTCAAATTTACATTTCTAGTCCATGAGCTATTGAACAATCGTTACTACGTGACACATCGATGTTTCCGCCATCGGTTGGGGTGTTACAGTTGAGGCAAAGCCCCTAGACAAGATCGACGGGGCGCATGTCAAGAAATTCATTTGGAAGTTCATCATTTGTAGATTCGGCTAACGGCTACAACTTGTGAGCGACAACGGTACGCAGTTCGTGGACCAAAACCTACAAGAATGGCTGGCGCAACTTGGCGTCCAGCAAATCTTTACATCAGTCGCGCACCCGTAATGCAACGGTCAAGTCGAAAGATCAAATAGAAGCATTGTGGAAGGCATCAAAGCGCGGCTCGGAACCAGACACACAGGCTGGGTGGAACCCCGTTTAGTTTAGCATACGGTTCCGAGGCAGTCATACCCGCCGAAATTGGTGGCCTTTCCGCAAGAGTACTCATGGCAGGCAAAGGGAACAACAATGAAGAGCTCCGGTTAAACCTTGACCTTCTTGAAGAGCACCATCAACTCGCTGTAATTAAAGAATCAAAGTACAAGACGCAACTGGAGTGCTACTATAATCAGTGCGTCAAAGAATGCAAGTTCAACGTCTGAGATTATGTCTTCCGTAACAACGAAGCATCTAACACAGAGCAACAAGGAAAATTGGCACCTAACTGGGAAGGGCCATACAAAATTCAAGAAGTATTGGGGAAGGGTTCATACGCGCTAGAGAAACTAGATGGCACGCTAGTCCCCCGGTCTTGGAATGCTGCGCAACTTCATACTTGTTTTATCTAAATTTATTGTACATACGTCGGCTACACATGCCTACTTATTATTTATGATCAATGCAAGCTTCATTACCTATTGTGTTCACTACTTAGTATTTCAGCCGTTATGGCGCAGGCTCTCTAAGCACCTAGAGCCGAACTACATATTCAATCGGGAAAAAGAAGTACATGTAAACAACACAAAAAAGTCCATTTCATTTAAAAAAACAAGGCGCTAAAGGCCTTGTCCGGCGGCGAACAAAAATTACATGAAAGGACCTATCCTACTCAGAGCCGCTGAAATCCACATGCTACACATCATCTTCAGCATCATGTTGTGCCCCAGACGTACCTTGTCCGGCGGCGGCCTGACGCTCCCTCTCTAAGCGCCCGGCTTCCGCTTGCTCCGTTTGCTTCTTGGCCTCCACACCCAACCGACCGGTTTCTTCAATAAAGTACCAGATTGAACGAGCAGGGTTGGCGTGGAGGTTACAATCCGCAATCACCTGAAGAATTGGGAACTCGACCTTTTAAACTTCGCGAGTTCCGCTTCATATTCCTTTTTCAGGGGCTTGTCGTAGTGCTCCGCTTCATCAATACGGTCGCGGTTCAGGCAGTGATGGAAGCCCGCGTCATAACCCTCGCCGAAACCATACGCGTATGCAGCAACAACAATGGCAGCGACTTGATCCCCGAGCTTGGGCTCGTTCCAAAATCGCGTTCCAAAATTGCTTGAAGATCTGCGAAACACACCGTAAGTGTTAGAAAATTTTTGCAAACAAAACAAAAAGCGGAGAGTTAAAAGTTAGTTACCCCTTCGATGCCTGCGGTTATCACCTAGTGCATGGCCTCCTGTGCCTACTCTTGGGCGGCGACAGACTGGTCGATGAGGACCTTGGCGTTCTTCGCCTCCTCAACCGCAGCATCATGGGACTCTTCCAGGGTGGCCCGTTCCTCCTCCAGATCTTCCTTAACCCTTAAAATGGAAGTTTTTTCTTTCTCTAGCACAGATACGCGAGAGGTCGTAGCAACAAGCTTCTTATCCTTCAGCTGGAGCTCCGATCGTGCCTCCGCATACCTGGCGGTCCTCTCCGTCAGGGCCTTAGAATGACCGTCAGCAGCCGCACGTAGCTGGGATTTCTCATGATTTAACACTTGAATCCGCTCCATCAGCTTAATCACGTCTTCGCTAGTGCGGCTGCATGACTCGGTCCACCGTTTCTACGCCGCCGCTTGCTCTTGTTCCAAGAGCTTCACCTTGTCTTCAGCTTCATAAGCACGACGGCGGTACCTGTCAACTTCGGCTTTAAACTTGGCCTCCCTCTCTGTCCGGGTGGCCTTTGCAGAATGGAAGTCGTTGATGTTGCGCTGAAAGGCAGCATCGCGCCTCCTCAAAGAATCTATGGCCGCCAACTGGAAAGCCTGGGAGACACATATATCCGAGACAAGAGAGGGACAGTCCAAATTATCCTGGTACGCCATCTCGTGGGGAGGGACCACCTTCGCCACGAACTCCTCCGCCGCCAAAAGGGTTGGCGAAGCAAGTGTTTTCCCTCAAACCCCAGTAAGGGCGCCCGCCCAACTTGAGACAGCGCCCTCACGGGTTGTCTTGGCCAACCCCTTGGAGGGATCCTTCATCGATGTGGACATAGAGGTCCCCCTACCCTGTGGACCAGACGGCGCACTGCCCGTTTGGCCTAGTATACCCTTACCATCCTCAGCGCCTCTCGCTGGGGTAGCCTTCACCATCTCCTTTCGGGCGGCATCATCGGCCCGCTTCTTGGCCTTCGCATTTTCCCTCTCCTCTTCAAGACGGAGCTTGTCCGCCTGAAATAACATGAACGAGGGCGTGTTCGTGTATATAACTCTAACCAAATAAGAACACAAACATAAAATCGAACAGTCTGTCCATTAAGAAAATAGGCATGTTTGTATTCATTCGTTTATGACCTAAACAAACAACTCATAAATATAAATGAACGTAAGCAAAGAAACTGAAAAAATATAAAAAAAACAAATGAACATTTTTTTCAATAAAAAAATAATCAAGCGTGTGTATACAAAGGGAATAAATAATATGAGAACACTCCGAGTTGAAATAAAAAATAATCAAAAGTGTGTGTATAAGACCATGCGTAGTGGGGGGCTTTATATAGCCCCCCTTTTTGATTGGTTCATGTGGCTGCTGAGTCAGCGTGGAGAGAGAAACTGAAAAATGGGTGTAGTGGTGGGACTTTATTTATAAAGCCCCTGTTTCTGATTGGTTGATTTTTTTATTATTTTTTTAATCTTTTAACTCAAAATAATTAAAATAAAAGACAAATAAATATAAAAAAATTACAAACAATATTAAAAACACACAACTAATATTAAAAAAAAAAATTACACACTTCCTAAATTACTTATTTAAACATTACATATTCCTAAATTACCTATTAAACACTAGAGAATTCCTGAATTACTTATTTAAACATTACATATTCCTAAATTACTTATTTAATCCTAATTTTCTCCACTATGGAGAGTAGTTGTCCCAGTCCTCGAGTGTGTAGTACTCGGGGGACACGAAACGTGAGCTATCCCGTCCATCGGATCTCGCATCCGAGGGGAAATAGCAGTACTCACGAGGAGGGGAAGGTCGGCTCCAGAGGCGTTCCTCCTCCTCAATTTCCCTGAGGGCTTTCAAGTCCTCCTCAGTTGGGGTAGTCTCGTGGTAGGGGGTGGGGGTGGGGGTGGGGATAGCAGCAGTCTGGTGGTGGGGGGTGGGGTGGGGATAGCAGCAGCAGTTCGGGGGGTGGGGGCCGACAACATTAGTCGGTCCATTTCACTAACAGCCAAGACATAATCCATGGCCCAGACCATTTCCTCATCCGTGAAGTCATCATCGGCTTCAGGAGGAGGAAAGGTTGGTTGTGCAACAACAGCAGGAGGAGGGGGATATAACCAATGTTGTGGAGGAGGATGAAGAGGAAGAGGAGGTTGTGCAGCAGTAGGAGGAGGAGAGGAGGTGAATGGTAGTCTCCGGGGGCGGCCCCGTCCCCGGACCCGGTGAGAGTACAGCCGGACATTAGACGGTCCGGCAGCTCCTGGTTGAAAACCGGCCATATTATTCATTGTTTTGAGGATGAGGAATTGGAGGTGTGACTGAAAAATCAGTTTTGGTGTTGTATTTATAGGGTTAAAAATATGACCGTTTGGGGGGAAAACGTTTGAAATTCAAAATTTGAAATTTAAACGTTTTGGGGGGAAATTTTGAATTCCAACGGTTTGGAACAGTAACCGTTTAAAATTCAAATGTTTGAATATAATTTTTTATTATTTTTTTAATAAATATTATTTTTTAATATTAATTATTTTTTTTATTATTATTTTATTTAATCTAATAAATTTTATGTTTAAATTATTATTGTTATTATTATTAAAAATAAAATAATTAAAGTTTGAATGTTTGACCTTGCCACATGGCAAGGTTTGATTGGAGGGGGAAAATGTAATGGCGTTATAATTATAAAGCCCCTACCTGATTTACAAAAATAGCGCCCCTATGTTATGGTGTTTGGGGCGCTATTTTTTAAAAATGTTGGCAAGTAACGCCCCACTACGGTGGGTCTAAAAAGGGAATAAATAAAATGAGAAGCACTCCGAGTTGTTAAGTGTGAAAACTTCTATCAAACGATTTTTTTTTTCTATTTTTTTTAGATTGTGAATTTAATCTTAAATAGAATCGCAAAATAAAAATAAAAAATCTTAAATAGAATTGCAAAAAAAAAAAAAAAAAAAAAAACCAAAATTATTTGTGAAAATTCAGACATGTTAATATTGATTACATGTGTGTTAAAAACGCAGGAACAATAACTTTTACATAGGTATAAACATTTTTTTTCATAAATAATAAAGTTACATAGGTGCATGTACAACGAATAGTTATATTTTTATTAACATATGCAATTGCACAAACAAAAGTTTGAGAAATTGACCCGTGGGGTCAGAAATCATCAGTCACGGGACATGACCTAATTTTTTTTTCTATTGTTATGTTACGGATTATATGTTCGGGTCGGTGATTCGATTCGAGTTGAGTCAAACATTGAATACAATAATATCAAAGTTTTAAGCATTGTTTAACAAAAAATTGAACAAAGACACCAAAACATTAAAAAGGAGACAAACATGGGTACCTAAATGAAGAATTACAGTTCAGCCCGTCGATATAAGCTAGTCTTACCTTCTCCCTTATATTAACCGGATATATTTCCACATTTCAAGTCGTTTAGCGGGATCTCTTTCTAAACTATTAACATCCACTTCATTCATGTTTGCTTGTGGATTTTAAGGAATAGCATGCCCTTGTTGATTGTTTATAAGCTAGTCTTACTTTCTCCCTTATATTAACCGGATATTTTCACATTTCAACCCTAATTCTTAGACAATGTGATAACTTGACACAAAAGATTGAATAATAAATAAGAAAAAACATCACTATCCAAAGCAGTACCAACGTCTAACTACTATAAAAATAGGAAAGCTAAAGAGAAGATGATAAATATAGTTATCTTGTGGCATTTGGATGATGACGACACAAAGAACAATCGACCCCCGTTTGTAAATATTATATTGGGTTGGTTTAATTAACATTTAACAACACAACAATACAACAATCTATGAATCTATCCATTAGTTACTAACTGCCAAAAAATATATAATTAATAAATTAGTAATGTAGATGTACCTTAATTCTTTAAATGAAGATGAAAGTATGAAACTATCAACTATGCGCATGGGTAGAGAAGTGAGATCGAGAGACAACAGAGGGTTTATAGTTTTACTTAGATTAAGGGTTTTAATTGGGCTTTTGCTAAAAAAAAATGGGCAAAATCAAACAATTTGGTTGTACCTCTCAAAATTGACCCAAAAGAAAAAAAAAACAAAGAAAAACGATAAACTCGGTAAAACAACCGGTATTTGGGAACCTTGTATCGTCTGATATATCTTTAGTTTTGGTTTATATAATATACATATTTATTGTAAAAAAAAACGGGGGGTCCGAAACCGTATATACCTAAAAATTCTATACGGATACTATATAATCGGAAAATTCTGAGCGAAAATTCAGGGGGTTCGGCCACCCCCTCCCGCCCCTTGAAACCTGCGCCCTTCCTTTTAACGAGTTCTAGTTAATCCATGATATGATTGTTTTTAAAAGTCCGTTTGACAGGAGTTATCAAAGTTCTCTCGACTCAAGTAATTCTCATAGGATTTAGATCATAACTATAATGTATTATTATGCATTTGATAATTGATTTTAGGATATTCAAAATTTAAGAGTTTTTTTTCTTAAATTTAATGTATAAAATACATCCTTAAAATGAACGAAAATTAGTCTTTCAAATATTAGTTGCACTTTAATGCCCTCAGCTCAACTATATTTCAATTCCCTCAACTTTTATTTATTTAAATAATAGTTACACATTTTCCTTTTATTCTAAGCTAACTTTTAAACGACCATAACTTTTCTTTAATTTGAGTAAAATAGTGTTATTTATTTAATTTTAAAAAAGTTATGTTTTACGTGATTCACAATATCTAAGGGTGAAATAACTTAACTCTTAAGTGGAACCGTAAATTGAACAGACGAAATCAAACCAAAATCAATCTAAAATGGAATGAACGAAAAACTGAATTAACTTAAAATCAGTTATCGGTTTTTGTACCCTTATTTATCCGAATTAGCCAAACCAAACCCGAACCACGCATATATTTATAGTTTTTATACCTTAACTTCATGTATTTATAAGCAAAAATTTCAGCCAAACTATGACTTTGATTAATTAATCAAGCTAAAAACCGATAATCTAACCCCCCCCCCCCAAAAAAAAAACAGCCAAATAACCAATCGATTAATTGGGTGATTAACCGATGACTTCGGTTTTAGGTGAGGCAATAAGTGAATTGAACCGAGCCATGCACACCATTGGAATTGTCTGTGTATATATATATACTAGGTTTGAGACCCGTGGGGACCCACGGTGCAAACCATAGTAAATAAAAAAATTATATGAAACTAAGAGTTGTATTGTTCAAGTTTAGTAGCTACAAACGTAAAGTGTTAAAAATAACGGTTAGCCTGAAATTTTTTTTCTTATATAAACGTCAAAGTGGATATTTTTTATAAGCCCTCAGTAACGTTAGTAATGAAAACCGATTACCTATTATGATCAGTACTCAACAAAAGTATAAAGTTTTGAAAAAAATAACAAAGGTATGAATACATTATGTTTTTGTAAATGACTTTTTATCATATTTTTATTTTTAATGTAATTGTAATTAGTACATAACTTGTTCGAAAGAGAGAATTATATAATTGAATGATAAGAATGTGATAATGTTGATTGCATAAGTGTGAAAGACTTGTATTCATGTAAATATATAGGTGAAGTAGAAATATGTGATTAATAAAATTTGTAGGTTGATTGGTAAAAGAACTTAAAATTAGCACATTTAGTGCATAAATGAGCACATTTAGTGCATAAAATGTTGTCAAAATATATTGACTGGTCTTTGAATGAGGATCTTTTCAAAATATCAATTATACCTCAATAATTGTTGTGTAATTAGTAGAATTAAATCAGATTAATTTGTTTTTTTAGTATATAGATTTAATATTATCAAATAATGTATATTTTAATCATACTAAGCAGTAACGGTGATCAAATGTCCCTTATGTTCGGTTTTTAAATATAACAAAAACCGAAAACCGATGTTCGGTTTTAGGAAAAACAATAACCTAAATCGATCGTTACTTTGGTTACGTAAATTTGTCGGTTATCGGTTTTGGTTTCGGTTATGTTCGGTGTTGGATCAGTTTGCTCTTGTTTGCTAAGTAAGAACTTGCTATCTTGACACTTAAGTGTTTAGCAAGTCCTAGTAAATCAGATTATAAGCACAGCGGAATGTTATAAGTTAAAGCAACACTTTTTATGCAAAGGCAGAGTTTGTAACTCCCCCTTGATGTTTGAAACAAGATAAATGACAAAGTATTTATTATGAATCTAAGTTGTAAATGAGAATTAGATACTTAGCAAGATTCACAATAAATACAGAAATGGAATAATAACAATGAGAGTGTTTGAAGGATTTTTCTGTTTAAAAATCAATGTCTAAAATAGAAGGTTGAAGCCTTCTATTTATAGACGATTACATGCATGTATCTTGCCTGAAAAGCAAGCACAGAAAGTCCAGTTACAAGTTGCACAAGTTGCAACATTGAAAGAAACAAATAAAGCTAAAAGTAATATTAAACAACAAACTACTGATGCAAAAGGGCGGTGGCAAATATCTTCTGCTAAGTGCTGATGAAGGACAACTACTGAAGAGTAGTTTTGTCTTCAGTACTTCTGAAGTGAACTTGTCTGGTTTGGACTTCAGAACTTCTGCAACTTCAGCACTTCTTCATTATCTTCTAATCAGCAGTTTCTTGTCTTCTATTCAGTACTTCTATTTAGCCAAAAATGACAGAAGTGAATTAGACTAAGGTTTACAAAAGTGGTTTCACCAATCCTCTTTGTCCTAACAATCTCCCCCTGGATTGATGAAGCCAAAACCTTACTAATTCCTTATGTGTTTCTTCTGTCTTGAACAATCTTCCATATCTCTTTGTACATGGTGTTCTTGAGCTGGTTGTACAGATCATCAGACAGAGATCCTCTCTGTGGATCTAGATGTTGAATTGTGAGCAGGTCTTGTGTTGACAGTTTCTTCAGATCACTGATCTTTTTGTAAACCCTGCTTGAGAAGTCTCTTCTTGTCAACAGTACTGAGTTGTTATCAGTAAGTGACCATCTGATGATAGGTATCTTTGACTTGTTAAAGTCAGAAGAATAGGGAACCAGACTTGTCCCTTGGGTTGATGGTCCTGAGTGCTGGATGTCTTCAGTTTCAGATAGCCTCAGGTGGGATTCTCTTCCTTGTTGATGTTGTTGCATACCAGGCATCTGAACAGTTGGGAGATGGTGTTCAGTCACTACTTTGGTATGCAGCTTTTCTGTGATGGTCTTTTGTATTTGATAAGCAAAAGTGGAAGGATCCCTGAACTGTGTTAACAGAGGTTTCTCCTCAATGTCAAAATCTGAATGGACTATTGAGCTTCCCTCAAGTAGTACCATTTTGAAATCAGTTTTGACATTGTCCTCTGCCTTCTTCTTCTGAGCAGCAGATCTTCTAGATATACCAGAAGTTCTAACTACTGATCTTGAAGGATCAGCAGTTTGAAACTTCTCAGGATTTGCAGCCTTGGCAGCCAAATATTTTCTATATGTATCCATTAGTCTTTCTTCTTTCCATCTGGATACAGAGGCTTTTGAACCATATCCTTCTGCTACTAGCTCTTCTATTATCTGGGCTCTCTTGGCCTTTCCTTCTTTGCTTGTGGCCATTTTGTCTGCAAGCAGTTGTGCTCTTCTTGTCAGCTCTTGCATAGAGAGTCCTTTGAGTGTAAAGGCTTTAGTCTTGCTGTTCTTGGTGATATAAGACACCAGTTGTTGTCTTTTATCCTGTTCAGCAATCTCATCAAGGCTAGCCTGCCTTTGTAGTTCAGCTGCATAAGCCTGAAGTTTTTCTTCATGGCTTAAGTCCAAATCATCCCTTTCTTCCAGAGATTTCCAAATCTGATCTTCTCTGGCCTTCTTGTTGGCTGCAATTAAACTCTTCTCTAATAGTTCAGCTGAGTGAGAGATGGGAGAAGGGTTTAATACAGTCATTGTTGTAACTGATGTAGGCCTGATGGGGTCAGATGTTGGTTGAGTGGGAGCAGTGGTTCTGGAAGGTTCAGTTGTTTGAGGTTGGGAAGTGTTGACTTCTGATGTGCTGACAACTGCTGATGGTTTGTCAGCTACTGAAGGATTGTCTTCAGTACTTTCTGATTCTTCATCAGAAGTTTGGTAATCAGAAGTTTCTTCATTACACCTTAGGGAATCATCAGAACTTTGGGTCTCATCTTCTTTCTCAGCAGCTTCAATTTCTTCAATAGAGACACCAAACTGTTTGGCCAATTTTTCTTTTCTGGCCTGATCTTTCTGATCTCTTTCAAGGAGTGCCACTCGTGCCTTTACTCTGGCTTGGAATGACTCCTTAGGTTCCCTGATCTTCTCCCCCTTTTTGGATTCATCAATTCTAACCCTTGAAGCAGAGGGTTGGGAGAAGTGTCCTTGAAGATGAGCAATCTGCTGGCTGTTGTAGTCTATTTTGTTAGACAGATCGTTCATCTTGGTTTTAATCACTCCAAATTGGTTCTTGATTGACAGCTCCAAGTCAGCTGTATATGTTTGGAAGTGATTTCTGATGAGTGTGTTCATCATGTGGTACAGGGGACCCTCTGGGCTGCATAGCTGGTTCAGGTCTATGCTTGTGTGCCCAGGGAATTGGGTAGGCATTTGCTGTGAAGGGGGTGTTTTTGGGAGATCCTCATGTTGTACAGAGGATGCCACTCTAGGGGTTTTAGGGATTGAGTGGACTTTAACCTGTGCAGAGGTGACTGGCTTCTTGAGCCTGGATACCTTTGCAGCAGGACCTTCAGAAAGTGCCGTCAATTCAGTAGTTGGAGTTTTTGAAACATCATCCAAGTTAATGGAATCATCTGTATCCCTGATGTTGCCCTCAGAGAGGACTGTCTCAGTTAAATCATGAGCTGAGCCCAACTCAGTTCTCTCATGAACCTCTGTTTCTTGGTACTGAGGATTTCCTACCTCAGGCATTAAGCCTTCATCAGTAGTTGCCACATCTGAGGTCTTAGCTATGTTACTTCTGTCCTCAGATCCACCACTGGGTGGTAACTGAGTAGTAGCAGCCTCAGATGCCCCAAGAGTCTCTAAATTTGGGCTTAAAGACTCTGGTCCACCCTCATCTCTTGGGATAGGGCTAGAGATGTCCACATCCATGTCTGATGTTGTGGTTATGTCCCCTGTTTGTTGTGGTTGTAGGGGACTGACATAATCAGATGGGACCTTCTCTTTTAGCCCAGAGAGAAGTTTGGCAATTTCAATTGCCTCTTGTTCAGAAATTTGTGGGGAAGGTTCAGTAGTTTGGGCAATAGTTTGTTGTTCAGCAGTTTCAAAAGAAGAGTGTGTTTGGTATGTTTTTCTAAGTCTTTTTCTTTTGAAATGAACAGATATGGGTGCTCTTGGTGGGGTTTGAGATGGATGAGACTGAGAGGGTGTTTCAGTCTCAACAGTTTGAAGAGCAGAATGCTCAAGAGCATGTTCAGGCATCTCAACCTCCTGAACAGCTTTTCTTTTGGGTTGGTGGGTTACAGTTTTTGTTGGCTTGGGCTTTTTGGCTTTTGGTGGTGTAGGTGTGGAAGATGTGGGCTTCAGGGGGACTTGTTGTTGTTCTCCCTGATCATCTTCTGGCCAGGCAGCCGGTTTGTTCAGTCTTGAGTATGCTTGTGATGTTAAAGGGTTTAAAGTTGAAACTTTTCCCACAAGCACCTCATTACCCAGTTCCCCTATTATGCATTGCATAATGAACCTTGGGTACAACAAAAACTTTTTCTTGGTATTATTGTGATGTAACACCAACTCATGGAAAAACAGTTTTGATGCCCTGTATTTGGTTTCATTCACAATGGAATGAAATATTGGTTGAAAAGTGGAGGGCATCTGGTCATATGACCCTGTTTTTGGACTCAAACACATAATTATATAATGAAACAAAAGTTTGTATTTTGGTTCAAAATATTTTTTGAATATTGTTGCATGGGAGAGAGTACCTTGATAACCACACTCAGTCATGGTTAGATGAATATCTTTGTTAGCAACATGGTCAGGGGCAGCTACATCATCCAGACCCAGTCTTGTTGCTAGTGTGGCTGGTGTGATGGTCAGTTGTTTCCCTTTTATCTTTGAGTTGAGGGAAATGACCTTACCACCCATTGTAACCGTCTCAGCATTTTCCCAGAACTCATTCAGAGTTTCAGTGTGAATTGGTGGGTTAATTGTGAGAGCAGTAAAGTATTGGGATTTGACGACAAGATCAATGATCTCATCGTATTGGGACCAGCCTTCTTGTTTTTCAAGAAAAGCTCTTTGATTGTGTCCCTGTTTTAGAACTAAAGCCATTGTGGTTTGGGTATGTTGATCGAACAGTGAATTTTTAGGTGTAGGTTTTGAGAAGAGTTTTGAGAGAGAAGGAGGGATATTTTGTGAGTTTAAAAGGATAAGTGTGTGAAAAAGGTATTTATTAGAAGTTTTAACCGCTTGAATCTTCTTTATTAGAAGTTTTAAAACCGCCTTTGGTTAAAAATCTCTTTATCAGAGGTTTTAAACTTATTAGGTCAAACCTCTGATGATGGGAAAAGTCAGATTTGCCCTTTTGACTTAAACTGCTGATGAAGGATTACTTCATCAGTAGTTCCCATTTTCTCTTCAGTAGTTTTAACATCTGATGAGAAATGTTTTTATAAATACTTTGTTCATAACTTCTGAAGTTTATTTTATCAGAAGTTACACACTTTTTCAGAAAGTTATCCCCCTACTGATGATTTTTTTTCATCAGTAGTTTCTCTCAAACTGTTTTTGTTTTTCAGAAGTTTTGTTTCAGACTTTTGACATTTGTAAGTGAAAACCAGAAAAAAGATGGAAAATGTTAACCTGAAATCCACCAAGGTAAACAGGATGGAATCAGGGGTGGAAAAAGGAAAAATAAATTTTTCATTTTGATTCCACCATGATAAACAGGATGGAATCAAGGATGGAAAAAGGAAAAAGAAAAATTTTGATGCATATCAGTAGTGATTGATGTAGAAGTTTGCTGTAGAGTTGGGTAGAATCAAGTGTTAACTTGGATTCTAACTGATATGCAGAAAAAAAATAAAATAAACACTTACAAATTTAGCATCCCAAGCATGGAAACTAACTTCTGAAATGTTGATGTGTCAAGGGGCTTAGTGAAGATGTCAGCTATCTGATTAGCTGTTGCTACATGCTTCACCTCAATCTTGCCTTTTTCATAGCAATCTCTTATGAAATGGTACCTGATCTCAATATGTTTAGTTTTTGAGAACTGTACCGGATTTTGAATGATGCTAATGGCAGATTTGCTGTCTACAAACAAAGGTGTCTTGGTCTCTTTGATTCCATAATCAAGAAGTTGATATTGGAGCCATTGTATCTGTGATGTACAACTTGCAGCTGCAATGTATTCAGCTTCAGCAGTTGAAGTTGCAACAGATGTTTGCTTCTTTGATTGCCATGACACTAGACAGTTACCCAGGAATTGACAACCACCAGATGTTGACTTTCTAGTCATCTTACACCCTGCATAGTCACTATCTGAAAATGCTGATAACTTGGTATTGCTTGAAGCAGGATACCAAATTCCCAGTGTTGGAGTTCCTTTCAGATATCTAAAAATTCTTTTGACTGCAATAAGGTGTGATTCCCTTGGTGCTGATTGATATCTAGCACAGACACATGTTGAAAACATAATATCTGGTCTAGAAGCAGTTAAGTATAAAAGGGAACCTATCATGCATCTGTACATGGTCTGATCAACCTGTTTTCCTTGATCATCAGGTTCAACTTGTGTGATAGGTGTCATGGGAGTGGAACATGATTTACAGTCATTTAAAGAAAATTTGTTCAATAATTCTTTAACATATTTTGATTGATGTATAAAAGTTCCATTTGTTTGTTGTTTGATCTGCAGTCCTAGAAAGTACTGCAGTTCTCCCATGGTACTCATCTCAAATTTTGATTGCATGAGTTTCTTAAAATCATCACACAATTTTGTGTTTGTTGAACCAAAGATGATATCATCAACATAAATTTGAACAAGTAAGACATGATTTCCAACATGTTTAATGAAAAGTGTTTTATCAATGGCACCTCTTGTAAAGTTATTTTTGAGTAAAAAGGTGGAGAGTGTATCATACCAGGCTCTTGGAGCCTGTTTGAGCCCATATAGAGCTTTATCCAGTCTGTACACCCACTCAGGATGAGTAGGATCCTCAAACCCAGGTGGCTGACAGACATACACCTCCTCCTTGATTTTACCATATAAAAATGCACTTTTCACATCCATTTGATAAACTTTTATTTTGTTGGAAATGGCATAGGCCAGAAATAACCTGATGGCCTCAAGCCTTGCAACTGGAGCAAAGGTTTCATCATAGTCAATTCCCTCTTCTTGAGAGTACCCTTGAACTACCAGTCTTGCCTTGTTCTTGATTATCATACCAGCTTCATCTTGTTTGTTCCTGAAAACCCATCTTGTACCAATTGGTTGCTTGTTTTGAGGTAAGGGACAGATTTCCCAGACCTGTTGCTTGTTGAACTGTAGTAGTTCATCTTGCATAGCCTGCACCCAATTGTTGTCTTTGAGGGCTTCCTGGTACTTCTTTGGTTCCAACTGTGAAATAAAGGCTGAGAATAGGCAAAAGTTGGAGAGCTGGTTTCTGGTCAGAACACCTGTAGCTATATCACCCATGATTTGATCAAGTGGATGATCTCTGTGTTCAATCAGTTGTTGTAAACCACTGACAGGTGTAGGTGGCTCTGGTTCTTCAAACAAACTACTGAGGTCTATGATATCTGGTTCAGCAGTTGCAGCTTCTTCAGTAGTTGCAGGTGCTGGGGCAGATGTTTGAGTTTGGCCTTCAGTATTTGTTTGATCAGAAGTTTGGAAAACTTCTGATGGTGTTGTAGTTGACTTAATGACTGTTTGAGGAGTCCATGGTGCAGGATCCTCATCTTCAAACCTTTGATCACCATAATAAGTAGGTTTGAAAGAAGTAACAGCCTTTTCAGGTCCAAAGTGAAAGTTGTCAAGGTCAAAGAGTTCAGCAGGATGTGCTGGAATAAGAGTGTGTTTTGACTCATTGAACTTGACATTCAATGTTTCTTCTACTATCTTGGTGTGAGAATTAAAAACCTTGTAGGCTTTTCTAGTTGAAGAGTAACCAAGAAAGTAACCTGAGTCAACTTTGGCAGCAAACTTTGAGATAGATTCCTTGATGTTCAAGATGAAACATTGACACCCAAAAGCCCTGAAAAAGGAGATAAGGGGCTTCATGCCATGAAGAACTTCATAGGCAGTCTTGGAATGTCTCTTGACCACAAGAACTCTATTCTGAACATAACATGCTGTGTTAACTGCTTCTGCCCAAAAGTACAATGGCAGTCCAGAATCAGCTAACATTGTTCTTGCTCCTTCTATCAGTGTTCTGTTCTTCCTTTCTACTACACCATTTTGTTCAGGAGTTCTGGGAACACTGTATTGTCTAATAATCCCTTTAGACAAACAGAATTCATCCAGAGTTTTGTTCCTGAACTCTGTCCCATTGTCACTTCTAATGGTTTTGACAGATAGAGAATATTGTTTCTCTACTTGTAGAATGAAGAACTTGATGATTTCAGCAGCCTCATCCTTGGAAAATAAGAAGAATACCCATGTGAATCTTGAGTAGTCATCAATGATGACTAAGCAATACTTCTTTTTACCAAGGCTCATAATCTTGACAGGCCCAAATAAGTCCATATGGAGTAGTTGAAGACATGCAGTTGTTTTTGATTCTTCAATAGACTTATAGGAGGACTTATGCTGTTTTCCCTTTAAACAGGATACACAGTGTTCTTGACACTGGTATACTTTCAAAGGTAGACCTCTGACCAAGCCCATTTTTGTGACTTTATTTATGGTTTTAAAGTTCACATGGCCAAGTCTCCTGTGCCAGAGATCTGTTTCTGAAGTTGATGCTCTTGAGAAGAAACAGGCAGTGTTGTTCAATACTTTGTCTTTTTCAATGTCCACTGCATAGACATTGCCACATCTTTTGGCAATCAGCAAAGTATGATCTTCTATAATCTTCTCAATCAACTTCTGGCCTTCTGGTGAGATGATCTTGCAAGCTGTCTTTGTGAAAAAGGAAGAATATCCTTTATCACACATTTGTGACACACTTAGCAAGTTGTATTCAAGGTTCTCCACCAGATTGACCTTGTCAAACTGTATTTTGCCAGAGGAGACATTGCCATGTCCTAGCACATATCCCTTGGCATTGTTCCCAAAGGACACAGATCCTTCTCTTTGGCTGATAAAGTTGTTTATCAGGTATCTGCATCCAGTCATGTGCATAGAGCCTCCACTATCAACATACCATATGCTGTTTAAGCCCCTGGAAACTCTCTGCACATAAAAGCAAATTAGTTAGATTTGGAAACCCAAGCCTGTTTGGCTTTGGGTTTGCTCTTGGGAACAGTTACAGTTTGTTCTTGACCAGGTTGAGAAATCCATGTCTTTTTGGCAATGGATTTTTCATGAAGAACTATGGTGGTATCCTTTTTAGGACCACCATCAACCTTAGTCATCAGTAGTTCTACCATGTTCTTTAGATTTTGAATCTCAGCAGTTTGTGAAACTGCTGATGATTCTGGTCTAACTACTGACAGGGAATTTTGAGAAAAAGATTTTGGTTGAGATTTTATCTTTTTCTGAGAAAAGGTGTTTTCAGGTTGTTTCTTGGGTTTAAAGACTTTTTCATAATCATTTCTGATTTGATTTCCCACAACCTGTTGTTTGAATTTTTGATTGAACTGAATTCCTTTTCTGTATCTACAAAATTCAGTTTTGTGGTTGAACAGGCCACAAATTTCACATGCTTTTGCCTTCTGTTTTTGTTCTGAAGGCAAATTTCTGACAGTAAAAAGATTTTGCTCATCAGTAGTTTTCAGGGTCTCAACTCCTGAAGTAGATGAAACTACTGATGGCTTGTTGTCAGTTTTTGTAAATACTTCTGAAGTACTTTCTTTAAAAATGCCAGGATTTCTATTTAGAAAGTTTTCATGGAAAGATGTGCATTCTTTCCCTTCAGAAGTTTCATTTGAAACAATTCTTCTCCCATCTTCAGTAGTTTTGGGAGAAAAATCTGTTGGTGTTTCAACATGATGGTATCCTATGCCAAACTTCACATTTGAAGCACTTTGTTTGTTTAGCAGTAGTTGATACCCCCTACAAGATTCAACCCATTTTTCACAAGTGATCCTGGTGTCAGCAAGCTCTTGTCTGACATCTCCCAGGTCATTTAGCATCATTTTGATTTGTGCTTGGGTTTCAATGGCAGAGTCAGTTAATTTAGAAACCTCTTTTGTTTTAGCACACAGTTTTCTTTCCAAATCACATTTTATCTGTGTGTATTTTCTTTCTAAATCATTGGCTTTGCCTTGTAGGTGCACGTTTGTCTCTCTTATGAGAGCAAAAGTTTCTTTGCAAGAGTTTGAACATAGTTTTGTCAAAGATTCTTTTGATACCTGAGACAATGCAGATTTTGAGGTAGAGCCTTCAAATGCCATTAAGGCAAAGTTCTTTCTGCCATTGTCTGGTTCTCCCCAGTTGATGTCAAACACTTTGTTGTCTGCATCAGGATTACACTCTGTGGTGTCATATGGGAGACTGCTCCAGTCAACATACCCCGAGGTAAAGAGGCTTTGTTGAGGGGGTTGTTGAGGCTGTGGAGGAAGTTGAGCAGCTGGAAAGGGAGGGATTGATTGTTGGCTCTGCATCTGTTGAGCAGGCACTTGAACATATTGTACTTGAGGCATATATTGCTGTTGAGGAGCTTGTGCCTGTACAAAATGAGCACTCCCTTGAGTTCCATTGTTCCTATTATAATTGGGGTTATAGTTATTTCCAGATTGTGATTGGTTAAAGCTAGAGCTTCTACACTCTCTAGCAAAGTGTCCCAACTTCTGACACTTGTGACATCTCAGTTTAGATTTGTCAAAACCAATTTTTGTGTTACTGGTCAATCCTGGAAATTTCCTTCCTGACCTTTTATAAAACTTGTTAGTTTTAATGCTTAGCATGGCCAGTTGGTGAAGTATGTCCATTTCTTCCAAGTCATCACTGCTAAAATTTTTCAAATCATCCATGATAAAACATAGATTATCAGCAGTTTGACCTTGGTCATCATTGTCATAACCTGGGAAAGATCTTTCTGATGAGATCCCAGTGGTTATGTCAATATTGTCATAAGATCCATAGGAACAAGTTGGTGAATCTTGTCCCAAAAGTGCTGTACTACCTGGTAGGTAGTCATCAGCAGTTTTACCAGAAGTTTGTAATTTCTTCTTTTGATCGATTTCTCTTTCAAAAGTGAGTAATCTCCCATGGAGTTTTGTAAGAGTGAGGGAGCTAAAATCTGGTGAGGATCTTAAGACAATGGAGTAAGTTTCCCATTTGTCAGGCAGAGACCTTAAAAATCTATGTAACATAGATACTGTTGTATAGGTCTGCCCATTTAACTTTAGCTCAGAGATTAATGAGGAGAATCTTTCAAATTGTTGTGTCAAAGTCTCCCCATTAATATAAGCAAATGTTTCATATTGTTGAGCCAAAATTTCTCTGGTGTTGGCAATCACCTCTTCAGTTCCTCCAAACTGTTCTTTAAGACAGTCCCAAAGTTCTTTGGCACTTTCACAATGTAAAAGGCCAGAGTATATTTCATTTGGGAGAGCCATTGCCAACATAGAGAATGCCTTAGCATCTAGCTCAAGTTTCAGGAAATCTTCATCTGTATAGTCTTTGGGATCCTTAGGAATCCCTTCTTTTGTTTCAAGGTTTATGTTTACTGGTTTGTGTGGACCATATATCACAGATCTCCAACAACCAGTGTTGGTTTGTGACAAGGTGTGTGCCATTCTTTTCTGCCATATATTGTACTCATTTCTCACAAGCATGGCAGGTTTGGTGGCAGAACCAGTATTATGTGGATCCATTTTTAAAGAGTTATAGATTTGTCTGATGACTCTTTTTAGTGATGGATATTGATAAAAAGTGAACTTTTGATCTTTTTATTGAATATCAATAAGAGCTTTGTGTCTGATTCTCAATTTGTTAGATTGATATGTGATCAGATAAACCAATGCTCTGATACCAATTGTTGGATCAGTTTGCTCTTGTTTGCTAAGTAAGAACTTGCTATCTTGACACTTAAGTGTTTAGCAAGTCCTAGTAAATCAGATTATAAGCACAGCGGAATGTTATAAGTTAAAGCAACACTTTTTATGCAAAGGCAGAGTTTGTAACTCCCCCTTGATGTTTGAAACAAGATAAATGACAAAGTATTTATTATGAATCTAAGTTGTAAATGAGAATTAGATACTTAGCAAGATTCACAATAAATACAGAAATGGAATAATAACAATGAGAGTGTTTGAAGGATTTTTCTGTTTAAAAATCAATGTCTAAAATAGAAGGTTGAAGCCTTCTATTTATAGACGATTACATGCATGTATCTTGCCTGAAAAGCAAGCACAGAAAGTCCAGTTACAAGTTGCACAAGTTGCAACATTGAAAGAAACAAATAAAGCTAAAAGTAATATTAAACAACAAACTACTGATGCAAAAGGGCGGTGGCAAATATCTTCTGCTAAGTGCTGATGAAGGACAACTACTGAAGAGTAGTTTTGTCTTCAGTACTTCTGAAGTGAACTTGTCTGGTTTGGACTTCAGAACTTCTGCAACTTCAGCACTTCTTCATTATCTTCTAATCAGCAGTTTCTTGTCTTCTATTCAGTACTTCTATTTAGCCAAAAATGACAGAAGTGAATTAGACTAAGGTTTACAAAAGTGGTTTCACCAATCCTCTTTGTCCTAACATTCGGTTAATATTCAAACATAAAAGTTGTGCAAAATTATAAACTTAAAGTATTTAGTAAATTGTTTGGACCTTTTTTCAAGATACAAATATATATGAAAACGCAATAAAAATATATGAAATACTTACAAATTGTTCGGTTTAAGGCATATGTTAACCGCAACCGATCGGTTAATTCGGATTCGGTTTTTTTTTCGGTGCCGTTATCGGTTATGTTTCGGTAATTTTTAGTTATCGGTTTTCGTATGGTCACCCCTACTAAGCAGATTGGGACAGATTGATTAGTCAACCTTTGTTAGAACTTAGAAAATATAAATATAAAATTAGATATATTTGAGTTTACAAATTAACATAATTGTTAGTATTTAGGTTTTATTTTTTACGATAAATGTAATTTACTTTAGCATAAAACTCAATGATTGTTATGTAAATACAATCATTAGATTATATAGTTTGTATCAAATTTAGATGTATATTATCAAATTAGTGGTCAAAATTGAAATTAAACACAATTTGCACGTACAAATGAAATACAAAAACAAAAACCATAGATGAGATGATATAAGTATACTGAAAGAGAAGCAAAAAATAAATTAAGACAAACAACGGTTTTATAGCATAGTAGTAATCAACAAAGTTTTTATTTGTAATAAACATTATTAAACTTCACATCAGACTCCATTTAAGCTTCATTTGCCTCATCATTGTTGTTAAGAGTTGAGCTAACCAATCTGTTGTATATTGTTCTTTGAGCTTTGAATCCCTAAATAATTGAAAAATTACATATCAAAGTATAATTTGCAAATAATTTTATACTATAAAAACAGAAACATACATGAATAGAAATATACAAACATGTTTGATGTGTAATCAGTTGACTTAAAAATGAATTTTTTATTCGTAACATAGTTTAAAAAAAATTAATTAGTACACATAAAATAAATAGTGAATGTATAACTTAAATAAACATTTGAATGTATGTTTTGCAAAGAATCTATATAAAAAAAGTTAAAGAATGAACTATTTAATCATTTATCTTTTGTATAAATATATATATATATATATACATAGTAATATAAGTAATCATATTAACAAACTACAAATATAAAAAACTTTAGAACCGCTTAAAATATACCTATTGTAACATATTCATCAACCTCCTTATCTAGAATTCTTTGAAAGGGCCCAAAAGAGAAACCAAAATCTGGACCTTGGAAACCATGATATTCGGAAACTTGAGTATTCATATTCAAGCAGAGTTTGTTTGGGTTTGGAGCATACTTGTATTTAGAGGAATTGACCCCAACTCCTGGATTTCTTATAATAAGAGAAGAATTTTCAATCAGAAACCTCTCGAATTTAAAAAACAACCGCTTAAATACATTCGCTTGAATCCTGCCAAACCCGAATAATCTTTAGCTTTAACGCCACACTGTTTCGGATTACATGAATTTGGTTAACCATTGTAAACTCATTTGCATCTACAGCAACAATTGATCTTGTTAACTGGGAAAAAATGATGTAAAAACCAAAAGATGACTTCAATAAAACAACAAATCAAAATCAAAATAACTAATGTTTAAGTAATTAAATATGAGAAACAGAAATTAACCTAATAATATATCTTTGCGATTACTCAAAGTGGTTCCAACGTGTCTTATTACAATTGTATGTGAATTGGTTTGACTTGTTTATATAGTTATTGAATTTACCGAATAATAAGAAATGGATGAAATGGTGGGCGGTTAATTAGCATTTGAATTAGCATTGTTTTAAAGGTTATAACATTATGTATTGATTGAATTTAGTCAAGGTCAATCATTTATTGATTAAATGGCGTATGTCAAGCATTATATAGGTATTGATGTAGGAATTAAATCAATTCAATAATAACAAATAGATTAAAGAGTGGAGGGTAATTAGGAACCGAATTAAGAGTGTTATTATTGTTATAACTTTATGTACTGATTGAATTTAGTCAAAGTCAATTAGCCAAAGCAAAACAGCCGTATGTTAAGCATTATAGTTAGTTGTAATTTGTTTTGATATATTCAATGTTATTTAAGTAATGTTCTTTATATGTTATGTCAAGCATTATATAGGAATTCAATCAATTGAATAATAAAAAACGGATGAAAGAGTGGAGGGTAATTAGGATTCGACTTACAATTGTTATTATTGTTATAACTTTATGTATTGATTGAATTTAGTCAAAGTCAAGTGTGGATGTCAAGCATTATACTTAGTTGTAATTGTAATTTGTTTTGATCTATTCAATGTTATTTAACTAATGTTCTTCATATGTTATGTAAAGCATTATATAGGTATTCAAACAATTCAATAATAAGAAATGGATGAAAGAGTGGAGGGTAATTAGCATCCGAATTAGCATTGTTATTATTGTTATAAATTAATGTATTGATTAAATTTAGTCAAAGTCAAGCATTGAAATCATTAATGGCGAATTTTAAGTATTATACTTAGTTTTGATTTTTTTTATCTATTCAATGTTATTAAACTAAATGTTCTTTACATGTTATGTAAAGCATTATATAGGTATTCAATCAATTCAATAATAAGAAATAGATGAAAGAGTGGAGGGTAATTAGCATCCGAATTAGCATTGTTATTATTGTCATAAATTAATGTATTGATTACATTTAGTCAAAGTCAAGCATTGAAATCATTAATGGCGAATTTTAAGTATTATACCTAGTTGTGATTTTTTTTTGATTTATTCAATGTTATTAAACTAAATGTTCTTTACATGTTATGTAAAGCATTATATAGGTATTCAATTAATTCAATAATAAGAAATGGATGAAAGAGTGGAGGGTAATTAGCATTCGAATTACCTCTTATATATTATTGTTATAAATTAATGTATTGATTAAATTTAGTCAAAGTCAAGAATTTAAACCATTAATGCCGAATTTATATGATTATACATATTTGTGATGTGATTTTTTTTTTGATCTATTCAATGTTACTAAACTAAATGTTATTTACATGTTATGTAAAACAGGTATTCAATCAATTCAATAATAAGAAATGGATGAAAGAGTGGAGGGTAATTAGCATCCGTATTAGAATTGTTATTATTGTTATAAATTAATGTATTGATTGAATTTAGTCAAAAACAATGATTGAAACCTTTAATGCCGCATGTCAAGGATTATACCTAGTTGTGTTTTTTTTTATCTATTCAATGTTATTTAAGTAAATGTTCTTTATATGTTATTATATGCTTTACTAACATGCTTGAAAATTGGACAAGTAAATGCGTATTCAAAGTAAATTTGTTATTGTATAAGGAAACCATAAATTTCGCAATTACATTTATCAATTCATTATGAATGTTAGTGAGTAAATTCAGTTGTGAATATGTATTCTAAATTATACCGTATTGCCACCACGGGTTAACGTATACATATTGTTACAATTACAACATACTAAATATTCGGTAAAATTAGACATCTCCATGTCAATATACCAAATGAAAAAAAAAACACAAAATTTTAATGATTATTGTATCACACATTGTCGTACTCATTTATTGATTTGACCATAATTAAATCTTAGTCAATGTGAATAATTACACATTTAAATTAAAATTAATAAGAAGTTTGAAAATTTATAGCATATTCAAAGGTCAAAACACATTTTAATAATCAGTAAAATTTATTTAAAATAAGTTCAAAAGGAAATATAAAAATCTATAAATTCTAACAAAACAAACCAAGATTGACCATGGTATGTCGAAACTTTAATGTTGTTGTTTCGTAAGTTTTTAGATAACAAAAACCTGTTCATGGATTTAGGCAATGTCTGCACAAACACGTAAAAACCAACATTATAATAACAAATAAGGTTTTTTTACTTAAAAAATATTAGAAACGTCATACCAAAACTCGTGCGGAAGGGTCATGAATAACCTTGAAGAATTTGTCACCCTTGTGATAAGCCATATTGAAGTTATTTGTCCTAATGAAATCCTGTTCTTCGTATGCAAAAAACAAACTTTTGTTAAAATATACATAAAGTCACTCATACTAAAAACTGATTTTAATTATCTTGTTTTATGAAATCCAGTATTTTGTTTTTTTTTATATACTTGTTTTTTATATTCACACATACTCAAAACCGATTTCAATTGCAATCTGTTTATTAAAAAACACAATCATATATTCAATGATTAAAGCTGAGCAGAATTACTCGCGTATCGATTACATCCAAAGCAGAGAGTTGATTGTAAACAGATTATCAAATGGTTTTAATAAAAAAAACGATTCTGTTTGGTTTAATATGTTAGTAAACCGATGTGGATGGATTTCAAAAATTGTAAGAAACATAATCGACAAACAATAGGATTAGAAAGTTATTTTAATAAGAAACCGATTGTATTTATATTTTATGTAAGATGGTTTCAAACATTTACTTTAGGGATTTTATAAAGGGTCAGAAACATAATCGAAAACTTGTTGATAATCGCATATTTTGTAGCAGGTTGATAGATATAGGATTGTCATTTGTCTTTGTATAAAAATAACGATACAATCCTATTGTTTTTATCTTTTATGTAAGATGATTGCAAACATTATGTATCAATATAATAAAAATGCAGAAAAAGATTCAAAAACATTTTCGAGATTCATCTAAGATTGATGAAGAACATATCTTGCAAAAATGACAATGAGAGAGGAATGAGGAATGAGAAAGGAATTAGTAGGAGAGGAATGAGGAATGAGAAATGGATGTTGACAAAACTAAATAAAAAGAGGTTTATATAAGACTTAGTCTTGGAGCCCCATTTAGGATTTGGATCCTTCAAGACCCTCTAAAAATCTAGGATTCAACCCTAGTGTTTTCATTTATTATATAGATAGATATATATATGTGTGTGTGTGTGTGTGCAACAATTTCACTACAAAGTCCGAACTCCTAAAATATACGAGAAGACACAGAAGTGTGACATGTGACAATTATTAATAATTATGGTAGAGGGTATAAGGGTAATTAGATAATTATTCAATTATGGTAAAATAATGCAGTTACCCGCAAAATAAAATGTAAGTGCATTATTTGTATGTCCCCAGTTAGTGATAGGTCCTTATAGGTCATTGGCTAGGTCAATTGAGTGGTTTACAGCTCAAAAATATGGTTAAGGGTAGTTTTTTAATATATACACATGAGTAGGAAGGTTCTACATGACTAGCCTTGCTAGTTGTGTGGTTTTCAGGCGACTAGCAAGCTAGTCGCCCCGTGGGCCTAGGCCGACTAGCTGGGCTTATAAATAGGTTCAATATTTGCCTTAATCAAAGAGTTGTTCATTTGTTCATTTGAGAGAGAAAACTATGTGTTTTGATGATCAGATTGTATTTGTAACACTCGAGCTCTATTTAATATAATCTTTATCATTGAAAACCAGATCCGAACAACTCATTTTTGTGTGTGTTTGATATTTCTTGTTGCTTAAACCGCGAACCAAGGATTCCGCACTCGTTTCGTGTCAAACCCGTGATATCCGGATCATCCGTGACGGTCCTAACATACAATACCATTTATCTTTTGTCACTTACAAAATAGAACACCATGTATTAGCTATGCATAAAACGCCACTGTATAAACAAAACTAAAAATACCATAGAGCAAACACCTAGATAGTTGAAACGTAATTATAATATATATATATATATAGGGTAGGGATCCTAAGAGAACCAACCCCTATTTGAGAACTGAGAGAACCATTCTGAGCCACACATTTCATATAAAGGCAAAAAAAAAAAAAAAATTTTTTTTTTTTTTTTTTTTGCTTTAATCGCACATTTTTATGCAAGGAATTTTTTTTTTATTTTTTTTGAATTTTTTTTATTTATACATATGTGTATATGACAATTATACATATGTGTATATAGCAATTATACATATGTGTATATAGCATTTTCCAGCTATACATATGTGTATATTTCAGTTATACATATATGTATATAGCATTATACATATGTGTATAATGCAATTATACACATGTGTATACTGAAAAAAAAATACAAAAAAAATAAAAAAAAATTTTTTTCCTTACATATAAAGCAGCGATTTTTGCAAAAAAAAAAAAAAAAAAAAATTTTTTTTTTTTTTTTTTTTTGCCTTAGAGAAATGTGTGGCCCAGAATGGTTCTCTAGTTCTCAATTTAGGAAAAGGTTCTCATTTGAACCAAATCCTATATATATATATATATATATATATATAGGGTAGGGTTCAAATAAGAACCATAGCTTAAGTAGGAACCATAGGAACCACTTTATAACCATTGATCTCTAATGGTATGATTGTAAATAAGTAAAACATTAATTAAATCTTTAATTAAATCAAGGGGCAATGTGGTAATTGTATATTGACTATTAACAACACATGTTTAATTAGTTTCCTTTTATTTTCAATATAATCCCATCATTTTAGCAAAGCAGTTATTTTTCCTCTTTGATCATTTCAATTGTACAAAGATGTATATGAAGAGACATTACACATGTGTATATTAAGATATACATTGGTGTATATCAGTTTCTTTTTTTTTTCTTTCTTTCATTATCATCAACACAGATAGATATACATTGGTGTATATCCATTTTTTTCCAGCTTATATGACTATAATTTGAAAACACATATACATTAGTGTATATCTTTGTCTAAATGTAAGTTAAATACACCATAGTACGTAGATGTTGAGGTTTCTTCCTTTTTATATATGAATGAAATATACATTGGTGTATATCTGAGCTGGAACCTATATGAAATTGAATACACCTGTGTATATGCATTACACCAATTGAACATTTGAACACTGTACAATCATTTTACTATAATACACCTGTGTATATTCATTACAAGAATTGTACATTTTGATACGTATATATATTCAGGAATGTACATATAGACAAAAATTCCAACGTCGGCAAAAAAAAATCCAATGAAAAATAATAAGAACCATCTCATTCAAAGTGGAATTAATGGACCAATACGTACCTCATCAAAATACATCCCAGAAACATTAATATAGTTTAATTCTATTTTAATATTTTAATGGAGATTAAAAAATGCTTCGACTTACATTCAAACATACCGAATAAAAAAAGTGATGAATATATTTGTCTAAGCAATTTTTTTTTGTTGAGATTCCGTTGATCCATGACTGAAACCCATATATGTATATCGTTGCATAATAGATAAATGAAGACTTGCTATTTATTTAATATATCGACAAATCAACAGTGGTAATCGAGAATTGTTTTGATCAAATTATATGAATTTGTGATGTATAAAATTGCATTGATCGAAATAGATGAATTAGTGATTTACAGTACCAATAGAAGTTATATTTGTGGAGAGAGATAAAAAGAGAATGAGAGAAAATTAAGGAATGCATTTTTTTTATCTTCCTATTATACCCCTTTTTAATTAAAAAATATTAAATAAAAAGTCAACAAGATGAGTGGTCTAGATTAGTTACTAAAGTTCCTAACTAGGGTAGTGGTTCCTATTTGATCTCAATCATATATATATATATATATATATATATATATCTATAATACATTATAAAGGAGGAGTGATGTACCATATTGGAATTTTGACATGTGTACAATTTTTAAAGCAACAAGTATAATAGAATAAAGCTTATTTCATAAGGGTATTATAGGGATATTGGGGACAATTAAGACACTTATAGGGTTAGTAGAGTAATTTTATCTTTTGTTTTTAGTTAAAAGCTAAAATATCATTCCTATAGTACCCCTAACTCCCTTCATCTTCCCTCTTAGACCATATGAAGAGCTCTCCTAATCAATTATTCATTTATTGTGTTTTATTTATATTAATCATTCATAACAAATTCTATTTCATTCCAAGAAGAAACTTCCATTGATAGTATGGAGAGTTTTATCTTCATACACATCTAAATTCCTTTCATATGCAATTTCATTGTTAATGGTGACTAAAGAGCCGATTAGAACAAGATCCTCGCGCACAAGAAGATTTTGTTAGTAAACATAGTGGTTATAAATCAGAGGTAACCTTTTCTTAAACTCAATTCTACTCATATCTTTATAGTTTATATAAATCAATTTTATATACTATATGTGGTTTATTTCTTATTTTGACTTGTGAATTGTAGGTCTGTGGACTCAAATGGTCTTAAGTCTTATTTCTTATTTTTATCTTTTTTTTTTCAAGAAACACAAATTTGGTTTCTTTCTTTAAGAAAACACATGTGGATAATAGATCCTTTACGGTTCGTTCTAACGAAAAAGTTTGGCTGATAACTATGGTTTTGAATAACGGCAGCGTCAGATTACCGAGTCAAGATACTTCGGTTTGAAGCAATTTTATGTTTGGAAAGGTTTTTTCAAGATCTTTAGCTTCAAATAATATGGATGACACTAGGGGTGAGCAAAGTAACCGCCATAACCGATAATATAACCATAACCGAAATAATCGAACCGATTTTAACCGATAACCAACATAACCAATGGTTATCGTTATTAAATTTCTTTAACCGGCCGATCACTTATGGTTATGGTTATGAAGCTTTGGTTAACAGATATAACCGAACCGAATTTGTAATGTTAACTTTATGTGATAAATTTATATTTTACATTAACTATGTAGAGATTTTTACTATAATAAAAAGTATGTTATTAACAAAATGATCTTGATGAAATGCTCTTTTTTGTGACGAATTAAAATTATAATCAAAGGCTAATGTTTTTTTGTTAATATCTTATTAAAAGGGATGACACATTGGAAGTATAACTAGAAAATGTAGTCTTTTCCTTGTACAAAATAGCACAAACTAAGTCCAACATTGTAGGTTTCGGTTTTTTAGACCCATTGACTTTTAATTTTATACTTTACCCTAAAGTTAGTATTAGTTTTTTTTTTTTTGGTTAATAACCGAAATAACTATAACCGAATTCATAACCAAGTAACCATAACTGAAGTTTGGTTATGGATATGGTTAGGATTTTTTTGTAAAAACCAAACCAAACCAAACCAAACCGACCCATGCACACTCCTAGATGACACAAAGACAAAAATACCCGCATCAACGCGCGGGCAATCCTACTAGTATATATATATGAAGAATTAGGTTCAAATAAGAACCTAGGGGCCAATTGAGAACCTGAAGAACCAAATCTAGCAATCTATTATTTTTATGATCAAAAGGGTATAGACTATAGATATCAATTTAGTATTAGTCAAAAATTCTATCAAATATTAATTACCAAAATAAATGTAACTCATCCACCTTTAATTATGTTTTTTTTGCATCACCTTTTTTCTATTTTCTATTTGATAATTTATGTCTAAGATCCTAAACCCATTAAAAATTAGTTTGTGTATTGAAAATTCTCATCTCTGGTCCAAAAATCATGAAGATGTAAATTGAATTATACACATATGTACAATTGTGTATAATTAGTGCAGATTCACTGTGTATTTATTTTTGTTTGTATCCAATACACCAATTTTGTTTATACATATTTATCTATCGGAGAGAAACAATAAAAGCCAACTACACATATGCATATTTCCAATATACACATATGTATATATGTATTGTACATAATATTTTTGTCTAGCTCATAGATTTGTATATGAATGTTTATGTACTGAGACAATAAAAACATCAAATACACACATGTATATTTCCAATATACATATGTGTATATAAGAAATGTATTTGTAATTTTATTGACATGCATAAATCTATTCCATGATTCAATATAACAACATCATAGCCCAAACATGCTAAATATACACATGTGAACATTTTAATTAGACTACAAACCATTAAGCTTCAAAATGTACTGTACAAATGTTTATTAAGTATGTAACAACCCTTAAGATTAAGTCTGTAACACATGTGTACTATACACATGTGTATTAAGCTTGTAAAAGATCCACATGTGTATTAGCCCCTGAGATTAAATCTTATACTTAAATATACACATGTGTATTAAGTATACAACAACCCATGAGATTAAGTCTAACACATGTGTACCAGTAATGTTTATTAAAATTAAGTTTGTACTAGTTTACACATGTGTATTTAGTTTGTAAAAGCTCCACTTGTATATATCGATAAATAAACTATTGTTATATACACACGTGTATAAAAAATATTTGTATGTTTCATCCACCATCAAAATACACGTTCTAGCTAATTTCAACTTTGATTATACATTTGTGAACATCCAAACCGCATTTAGTGTCTCATTGATAAGTTACATCATCCGCTCTGATCATTATACACAAGTGTATAATACAATGTTGATAGAATTCGAAATGTATTATACGACCGCCCCCTTTGTTGCAACAAGTGTATAAATATTAACGACTACTACAACCCTAAGATGACCAAAACCAATAAAACATAATAATCCATATATTGTGTATCATCATCATCATCATCATCATACTCAGTTAATCCCACCTATAGCAAAGCTAAGGTAGGGTCTGAGGAGGGTAAGATGTAGACAGCCTTACCTCTACCCCTAAGAATAGAGAGGCTGCTTCCAGTGAGACCCTCGGTTCGATGTGGTTTGGTATCAAGCCTTGGACATAAGACACAAAACACTTAGCAATCGGGACAAACCTGATCAGTGCATGTACCCCTTTGTCTTTAGCAATCCATATATTGTGTATATCACTTGTAAAACATAACAACAAAAAGTATTATCAACATAATAATCGTTGACGATTTTGTTTCAATACCTTATATTATTAGCGATCGAATGCTAAAAAATAACTCCTGGTTCTTGGTTGAAAGTAGTTTATGGAAATTGGCCGTTATATTTTTACAGATTATAATATGATGTATAGCAAGATACAATAGTACCCTTTTTAATGAGATTCTATTAGAAAAAGTTGCAATTAAGTACAATCATGCCACTTGAAATCAATGGTTGTAAAGTGGTTCTCATGGTTCTTATTTTACCTATGGTTCTTATTTGAATCATACCCTATGTATGAATATGGTGTAACATCGCCAAAATTTCAAATTATGAAACGTATATTATTTACATAACGTGCCTAAGTTTTATTTCACGACCACACAACTTATATATATATATACATACATATATATATATATATAATAATAATAATATTAATAATAATAAGAACACTAACAACAATTGTAATATGTATTACAAAATATCAAATCACAAATTCCTCCATGTGTTTCGTTGACTTTCAAAAATAAATAAATAATATAATGCAAAACTCTTTGAAAGCATACAAACCACCAAAATGGCAACTTCATCTCTTTTGTAGAAACCCGACGAAAATTCCGCAAACACATTTTGGGCAACCTTCAAAAAAATTTCAGCAATGTTTTTATTTAAGTTTTAATGATTCACGAAACTTCTAAAAATCAACCCAATCAAATTTATTGTTCCTACGCGTCTTGACCATTATCAACAACCGGTTAACCCGTATTGTCGAACCAAAATTATGACTAAAAATACTTGTATCAATTACTGTGCGAGATTTTTGTATAAATTAGAAACATGCTGCGACATAAACCCCCGCTACCAACACACACCTGTCGATCTCCTCGGCTTTTACCTCTCTGGTTCGTTCCGACACACCTCGACTTTTATTTTTTGCTACCGGTTTCGAATCACGAACCAGGCCATTCCCTATGTTCTATGCATCTCACCGAAGCCACCACCACCATCACTATTCTCCGACCAACTCCCGAGCATAACAACCACCGTCATTATAACAACCTGCATCACCGTCGCATCCATCGCACAGCCACCGCATGTCGCCACCATCATCTAATCTATTTTGTTTCATGATTCGCTGATCAAGTAAGCAAACCGAACCATCTTCCGATATGAAAATAGTTTACAAATTTCTTGTTTCGTTTTGATATCTTCGGCGACTACGGACTTTGAAGGAATATCCATTTTTGCAAATTTGATTTCAAAATGTCAACCTCATAATCTGAGTCTCTATTTTAACTAGTTAACTTTGATAGTTGGATAATATTATAACTATTTCTAATGCATTTTTTTTATTTACGAAAATAACACATCTTTCTATTTTGGATATCTAGATTTATTGAAAAGCATGTAAACAATAATTTTGTGTGGTGCAAAATATTGCATTCAAACCTACAGGTGTTTTTTTTATATGTTAATAGTTAAGAAGGTTATGTATACTTGGTGTTATATTCTTGATATTTTATTGAAAGTGTGTTATCTAAAATTTATAACTCTAAACTCTTTGGTATTTTTCGGAATACGTATGTAGCTACACAACGATAAACTTTTCTTAACACATTAAGATAATTATTCAAGACTCTTAAAGCTCCCCACCGCCGAAGATCCGAAAAAAAAAGCAAACAAATTTATGCTTGGTAAATTTAATGACAAAAATAAAATTTTAGGTTGCCTACTTTTTGTGTGGATCATTTTAGCACTCTATCAGGTGAGTTTTACATAGCCCCTTTTCTATTTATCACCATTTTTGGGGTGAAACATGTTACAACATCATTTATGCAATTCAATCATCAATGTGTCTATGTGTTTTCTATGTTGCATTATGTCTTGAGCATGATTAGAGTAAGCACCATTCTAGCATAATCATTATCTCCGTACAAGCCGGCGGTAAACATTGATAGATCTATTGGACTGACAATCCCACCCGGATACGTGCCTCCTACAAAGGTAGCGTGGGTGTTTGTTATCGTATAACATATTCATTTGGACCATGAGCGTATGGTATGTATCATATTATAACAGTCATCAGGGTTGATTATGCACTCGATTTATTTCTAGTATGTTCTCACATATGGACTAGATTGACATGACACATGAATTGCACATCATTTTTATTCAATTATCAAAAACCTATGTAATTCTCACCAACTTTTGTTGACCCAAAACATTTTCAACTTAACATGTTTCAGGTTCTATTTGCTTGAAGATTTTAATTGATGCTTGAAGATATGTGTATAGTTTTATTCAATTTGATGTACAAATTCTAGAACAATTGTATGTAATTCATTTAAATTATTTAATGGAATTTATTATTCACCATGAGCTACTGAACAATCATCAATACGTGGCACCCCGATGTTTCCGCCATCGGTTGGGGTGTTACAGATTGGTATCAGAGCCATAGTTATAGGGAATTAGGTTATTAGAAAAATAATCTAGTCTATAACCATAGGATATAACCAGTACTTGTTTCTTTTACTTGCTACTTCTATCTTCCTCCTACTTCTTATCCCTACTTTCATCCCTACAAGAAGGTTGTTCTCCATCAGTGGATCTACTCATTAGATTAAATAGGACAAAATCCTCAGGTTTAACCTGAACCCCCTTGAGATCTCGTTGAAGTTCTAGATCTTAATAACGAACACGTGCAATCTGGAAGGGTGAACACCTGTATTCTGAGTCTTCTGTCTAGGCTGGCATTGCGCATATATCCCAATCAGACGAGGGACCCGGATGCCTACCTGGGAATTCTCGGGATGAGTGTTCACTTATAGGCTAAAGCATGTCTTCATATGTTATTAGAATTTGGAATCTTTGATAAGTCAACGTTTTCGTTTATTCGTTTTAATTAATGAATAAATGATTACATTCCTTATATTACCTCATTCATTTCATGCCTCATTGAGACTTCATTGTGTCCCTTACAGATCATGTCTCCACGCCACAGCACTCGCATTAACAGTGGTGACAATCATGAAGAAGAGAGCAGCAACCACAATCCCGACCACAACACTAACAATGGAGGTGATGCCCAACTAGCTACGATTATTTCTCAACAATTGGCACAACAAATCACAACTCTGGTTTCTAACTTGTTAGCTCAAGTCATCCCAATGAATGGGAACGACAATAGAAATGGAAATGGTGATGGAAATCACATAAAGAACGGAACCCTAGTTCGGAAAGGCAAGAAAACAAGTATTGTGGCCGCGGTAACTACCGAGAATCAAAAGCGTAAGACCAGGAATCCTAATGTAAACCTCACTACACAAGCCTCCAACAAGAAGCCTTATACAAGAAACCTTCCATTGTGTAACACATGCAATCGACATCATCCCACTGTTTCAGCATGTCGCGTGTGCACCAATTGTGGTAGGTATGGCCATCTAGTCAACACATGTCGCGAGACCCCAAACCCTAATGCCAACCAACCAACCAACCCTGCCCAGGCTGATAATCCTAATCGATACAACTATGGTCAATGCTATGAATGTGGAGACCCAAATCACTACCGTAACCAATGCCCTAAACTAAACCAAGATCAAGACCCTCCAGCTACCTAACAGCAAGTTCCACCATTTAAATGTTGTTTGCTTTTAATTCTATGTAATGGCATTTTTGATTCAAGTAATAAATTCAAGTATTATCATAACATCTGTGTGTATGCTTGTTTGAATGTGAACTAATTGCTATATCTATAATCATACTTGCTTACTTGTACAACAATTAGTTGACTACCAAACACCTACTTAACGATTGGTAGAGGTCATCATGTCTATCCAACAGTCGGGAGAGGCCCTACCACCTGCTCAACGACTGGTGGAGACTATCAGACCTGCTCAACAATCGGAAAGTCATAAAAGGACGCAAAACCCTAATGTAAGGTAAATTGGTTATTACGGTCCGGAACGTAATCATGAATTTACAGGTACATTAAGGTAGTGTGAAATCTTATCAAGGTTTTCAGTAGTTAACCAATTGTAGGACTAGTGTTTCTCTTAACTTCGGGACGAAGTTCCTAAAAGTAGGGGAGACTGTAACATCGCCAAAATTTCAAATTATGAAACGTATATTATTTACATAACGTGCCTAAGTTTTATTTCACGACCACACAACTTATATATATATATATACATACATATATATATATATATATAATAATAATAATATTAATAATAATAAGAACACTAACAACAATTGTAATATGTATTACAAAATATCAAATCACAAATTCCTCCATGTGTTTCGTTGACTTTCAAAAATAAATAAATAATATAATGCAAAACTCTTTGAAAGCATACAAACCACCAAAATGGCAACTTCATCTCTTTTGTAGAAACCCGACGAAAATTCCGCAAACACATTTTGGGCAACCTTCAAAAAAATTTCAGCAATGTTTTTATTTAAGTTTTAATGATTCACGAAACTTCTAAAAATCAACCCAATCAAATTTATTGTTCCTACGCGTCTTGACCATTATCAACAACCGGTTAACCCGTATTGTCGAACCAAAATTATGACTAAAAATACTTGTATCAATTACTGTGCGAGATTTTTGTATAAATTAGAAACATGCTGCGACATAAACCCCCGCTACCAACACACACCTGTCGATCTCCTCGGCTTTTACCTCTCTGGTTCGTTCCGACACACCTCGACTTTTATTTTTTGCTACCGGTTTCGAATCACGAACCAGGCCATTCCCTATGTTCTATGCATCTCACCGAAGCCACCACCACCATCACTATTCTCCGACCAACTCCCGAGCATAACAACCACCGTCATTATAACAACCTGCATCACCGTCGCATCCATCGCACAGCCACCGCATGTCGCCACCATCATCTAATCTATTTTGTTTCATGATTCGCTGATCAAGTAAGCAAACCGAACCATCTTCCGATATGAAAATAGTTTACAAATTTCTTGTTTCGTTTTGATATCTTCGGCGACTACGGACTTTGAAGGAATATCCATTTTTGCAAATTTGATTTCAAAATGTCAACCTCATAATCTGAGTCTCTATTTTAACTAGTTAACTTTGATAGTTGGATAATATTATAACTATTTCTAATGCATTTTTTTTATTTACGAAAATAACACATCTTTCTATTTTGGATATCTAGATTTATTGAAAAGCATGTAAACAATAATTTTGTGTGGTGCAAAATATTGCATTCAAACCTACAGGTGTTTTTTTTATATGTTAATAGTTAAGAAGGTTATGTATACTTGGTGTTATATTCTTGATATTTTATTGAAAGTGTGTTATCTAAAATTTATAACTCTAAACTCTTTGGTATTTTTCGGAATACGTATGTAGCTACACAACGATAAACTTTTCTTAACACATTAAGATAATTATTCAAGACTCTTAAAGCTCCCCACCGCCGAAGATCCGAAAAAAAAAGCAAACAAATTTATGCTTGGTAAATTTAATGACAAAAATAAAATTTTAGGTTGCCTACTTTTTGTGTGGATCATTTTAGCACTCTATCAGGTGAGTTTTACATAGCCCCTTTTCTATTTATCACCATTTTTGGGGTGAAACATGTTACAACATCATTTATGCAATTCAATCATCAATGTGTCTATGTGTTTTCTATGTTGCATTATGTCTTGAGCATGATTAGAGTAAGCACCATTCTAGCATAATCATTATCTCCGTACAAGCCGGCGGTAAACATTGATAGATCTATTGGACTGACAATCCCACCCGGATACGTGCCTCCTACAAAGGTAGCGTGGGTGTTTGTTATCGTATAACATATTCATTTGGACCATGAGCGTATGGTATGTATCATATTATAACAGTCATCAGGGTTGATTATGCACTCGATTTATTTCTAGTATGTTCTCACATATGGACTAGATTGACATGACACATGAATTGCACATCATTTTTATTCAATTATCAAAAACCTATGTAATTCTCACCAACTTTTGTTGACCCAAAACATTTTCAACTTAACATGTTTCAGGTTCTATTTGCTTGAAGATTTTAATTGATGCTTGAAGATATGTGTATAGTTTTATTCAATTTGATGTACAAATTCTAGAACAATTGTATGTAATTCATTTAAATTATTTAATGGAATTTATTATTCACCATGAGCTACTGAACAATCATCAATACGTGGCACCCCGATGTTTCCGCCATCGGTTGGGGTGTTACATATGGTACTTCTATTAAATATAAAAAAACACTCATTATTATGGTATAATTGATTTAAGAAAAATTACGTACTAGAAGTTGACGCTTAAAAAACACGCGGGAACTTGCATGCGAGTTGAAAATTTAGAACACACTAAATTTACTATTATACCCTTAATCCAAGAAGTCGACTAATATGATTAAAACACATATTACAATTTTTTCACTCATTTAGTTTAGACGTAACATAACAATTCAGACACGATATGATAAGACACAATGACCTGGGATGCTAGACATATACACGACACAATAACTGATGCTGTCATTTTTTCCGTAAACAACTATGTACTATTAAGAAACCTGTTTTGGAATACCATAAATTTTACACACTTAGGAACCTGTTTAGTGAAACAGAAAGTGTCAAAAGTTTATAAAAGTGTTGACTAATACATAATCCTTAGCAAATTTTAAACAAAAGTCCATAAAAGTCAAATCGTAACATCCATTACAAATATAAAGAGGTTAACATGTCTTTAATGTGTTTAGACACGAATTTTATCGTGTTCTAATCGTGTCGACAGTTTGAGACACGAAACCTGTTAAGTCCAAATAAAGAACATGTTAAGACCATGTTGTTTTGTGTCGTGCTAACCGGTCCTTGTCGGTAAATGCCAGGCCAAGTTTAATCTCATCAATTAGTTGCTATAACCTAATAACCCATGTTACTAATCATCATTTTTTAAAAAGAAAAAATAACTTTGTTATGCACATATATATCTTTTTTTTTAAATACTAATCATCATGCACGTATACACATATTAAAAAAAATAACTTTGTTATGACACAATGTGATCTTATGCAATGTAAGCCAACTCGATAATACATGAGAAGATCTATGAGTTTTTTTGTTGAAATGGGTTTTTTTTCCAACAATGTTTGTGCCTTTGATAGATGTCAGAAAGTTGTTTTGGAAGATGGAAGTCCCGCAATCTAAGATTGCGAGAGAGGTACAAGAGGCTGCAGACGTGGACTCGAAGGCTGACGTGGACGAGGATGGATATTATACATAGATGTTTGGCTTGAGGAGGTGACATGTGGTTGGTAGCAATATTGGAGACAACACTTCCGCAATCTAAGATTGCAGAAGTCTTCATTTGTTTTCTTGGCTTCAATGATATTATATATAGATGTTATGAATGAAGTGTAAAAATAGAACGTCAAATTTCAATCGTCCAGGAATCCAACATCTACGCGGATGATGTGTGATCTTAATTATTTTGTCATTTTGTCTCTTTCCCGACACAAGCCAAAGTTTAGTGTCGTCATTTTTACCACATTTGTTGAATCTTCATCAATGTGGGAGGTTGAGTTGGGGGAGTTCTGTGTTAGCATGGTTGTATCGCAACTTATGCAAAGCAGCAGTAAGGACCACAGCCACAGTGGCAGGTCCTATGTTTTTGTAACAACTATAGGCCTGGACCAGAATCCGGGTATTATCCCCCAGAATTATACCCAGTTGCCAGCTGACGTTCCATTTGGTGTCCTGTAAGTATTATGTGATGCCTACATAATATTTAGTAAAACTTGTTAATTTAACTAATTATTGTTTTTATAATTATATTTATAGTTGGCGTGTTAGACATGACTTTACGGAGACCGCGTCACACTCCTTACGCCAAAATTCGTTCAGAGTTACAAAATCTTCATGAGGAGTCGGTAAGAGTCTTACATTGTGTTACTGGTTAAATTCATACCATGTGTTAATAATATTTTTTTTTGTGAACCAGTTTATTTGGCGACCATACGAAGAAGCGTTTGCGTCTTTGCCGGATTATTGCAAAGACAGGGAGGATTCATGGTGTTGTGAGTCTTACATTGTGTGGATGCATGTAGTTGAATACCACTCACCATCGAGGGTCCTTAGACAGTTCGGGTTCTGTCAATTGAGACCTCAGGATCCTCCCCTTACCCCTGAAGTCCACCATAAATTGCATGCAATGAAGCGTACTGGCCCACAACTAGAGTATAATTATAGGTCCTCCAATTGTTTTATCAGTGGAGACTACGGCTTTACACATATTTTTGTACAAACAAGCCAATGCAGCACTCCCCCAACTATATTGACCACATCTTTCTAACGATTCAAGGTGCCTTAAAAATGTCAATGATGTCAAACCATTAGAAGAGTCAGCAAACAATGTGTTACCCAC